>JAQZBX010079200.1:0-14012 GCA_029593785.1 Cabassous unicinctus | reverse complement strand
AATTCTGCATAACTGGAACTATTCCTGTTTTAATAGAAGTCAGATTTTTCTGGTATATTCTGATTGTTTTATTTATTTAAAACAAAGTTAACATTTTTTTTCTTTTAAGTGCTTGACATATAATAATGTTATGGTAGCTTTATACTTTGCATTTGGCTAGTGCAAACATGCAGAGTTTACTCTCATAACTGTAAGAATCCCAAGATTAATATCACTATTTTTGTTCAGCTTTGTAAATATGTTAAGAAACACTTACCTTGATGATTACCAGAAAGGTAATCTGTGAAGTTTTCAATCATGTTGTGCCAAGTGAATTGTGAGAATTAAATGAGGTGCACCACTGTGGATTATATTCGGATTTTTAATTATAATTCTTATATTCCTGCTACCTGATTCCCTTGGTCCTATTTCTATTACTTTTTGGCTTTCAATGTATCACTGTGTGCCTTTGAAGATATTTTACCTAATTTCTTGTGAGAATAGTTTATTTCTCTTTTTAAATCAGTGCCATACCCTGGAAATGATCTATTTCAGGAGGGAGAGATTTCTGTTTTACAAATAGAAAATTCTGAATTTTGAAAAGTAGAATTACTTAGATGTAAAAAGATGTACAGTATAATTGTATTTATATTTTAAGTTCTATTACATATTGCTTCTATTGATGGCACCCCTGAAACAGTTTGGGATTGGGAGATATTTTTGCCTCTCTGTAGTTAAAATAGTGTCTCCAGAATATATAGGGTTTTCTTTTCTTTTTTAGTCATTAATGAAATGATTATTTGAAAGTTCTGACTCAAACCTTAGTAAGCTCAATATATTTTATAAAAGAATCAAGAGAGTAATGATACACTGAGCTTACTTATTTTTATTCTTTTGGACCTATTACCTGAGGAGATGTTGTATGTACTCATTACCCAGTATTAGAAAAACTGTCAACCTGGGGTAGGTTAGTAGGAAAAACTCTACAAGGTTGCCCTGCAAGACAACTTGAACTTTGATGTAGCTAGGGCTATACTTGAGTATTTTGGTGCATGTGATACTGTCTTTTCAAATCTTTCATCCAACTCTAGCCTTGCTTACGTAATGCCACTCTGCCAGTCTACTCAGAGTAGACACTAGCTATATCCACCTCCCCCTTTTTTTACTTTTTATTTTTAGAGAAGCTTTAGCTTTGCAGAAAAATTATACAGAAAGTATAGAGAGTTCCCATATAAACCTCATCATCACTCCCGCCCCCCGCATAGTTTCCCCTATTGTTAACATCTTACATTAGTGTGGTACATTTGTTACAGTTGATGAACCAATATTGATGGATTGCTGCTAACCAAATTCTATAATTTATGTTACGGTTTACTCTTTGTGCTATAACAATCCGAAGATTTCAGTCTCTGAGAAATATGGTTAATAGGTATATTGAAAATTACAGGCTCAAAAGGAGTAAAAGAATCATACTTAGGGAAATTATAAATAAGTATAGCTATGTTGCATTGGGTAAATAGATTTTCTTGTATTCCCAAATAGGGCATGTCAAGGTGGTGTTGATTTCATGAGGCTGTGTGCTTTGTCTCTGGTGTTTGGACTTCTCTATAGCCCTCAGAAACACTTTTGTTTGAGGCTTTGTTTACTGTGAAAGTTTGTGAAAACTGCCTGAGACCTGCATAAGCATAACCTCTGGAATGCCTTTCTAACTCACTTTGAAATTTCTTAGCCACACAAATTCTGTTTTATTTAATATTTCCCCCATTTGGTCAAAGTCTTTTTCTAAATGCATTGCTGATTAATGCTTGGTAATAATCCCTTGGTGCCAGGGAGGCTCATCCCCGGGAGTCATGTCCTACATCAGGGGAAAGGTAATGTTTATTTGCAGAGTTTGACTTAGAGAGTGGCAACATTTGAGTAACAAGGAGGTTTTCAGGAGGTAATTCTTAGGCATTAATTCTAGTTTGGATTAGTTTCCTTTTTACAGGAATAAGGTTCTTAAGTACAAGCATTAAGATTGAGGGCTTGGCGTATTGGCCTGTTTCCTTTTATTAGGCATGAGTTATATATCCCAGGATGGAAGTTTACTGTTTTGTTAGCTACTGTGTGGGTCTATATCTATTGAGAAAACATACCTATGACAGCAAGAGTGCATTTACATGCTGTAGAAGTATGCTTTAGGTGCATTTTTTCCCCTCATATACCACCCCACTATCAACACCCTATTCTAGTGACATATCTTTGTTATAGATCCTGAAAGAACATTCATATAGTTGTATTATTTGCCATAATCCTTGGCCATTCTGGAGTTCACTGTTACACAGTCCCCTGTTTTATCTTCTGGCTTTCCTTTTAACAACCTGAATGATCCAAACCTTCCCCTTTCAACCACATTCACACTCACACTTCAGCGCTGTTAATTACACTCACATTGCTATGCCACCATCACCTCAATCCATTTCCAAACCATTACAATCAACCTAATTATAAATTCTGCACAAATTAGGCATCAGTTCACCATTCTTTACTCCCGTACTATCTCCTGGTAACCCGTCTTCCAGACTACCTTCAGGAGTCTGCTCACTATACTTAGTTCTTATCAGTGAGATCATGCAATATTGTCCTTTTCTGTCTGCTTATTTCACTCAACATAAGGGTCTCAAGGTTCATCCATGTTGTTGCATGTGTCAGTACTTCATTCCTTCTTACAGCTGAATATAATATTCCATTGTATGTATATACCACATTTTGTTTATCCATTCAATGGTTGATGGACACTTGGGTTTTTCCCATCTTTTGGCAATTGTGAATAATGTTGCTGTAAACATTGTGTGCATATATCTGTGTCCTTTCAGTTTTTCTGGGTATAATATACCTAGTAGCAGGATTGCTGGATCATATGGCAGTTCTATACTTAACTTCTTGAGGAACTGCCAAACTGTCCTTCACAGTGGCTGCACCATTGTACATTCCCACCAGAAGTGAAGTGTTCTATTTCTCCACATCTCTCCAATATTTGTAGTTTTCTGTATGTTTTTTTTTTTAAATAGCAACCTGTCTACTAGGTGTGAGATGATATCTCATTGTTTTGATTTTCATTTCCCTAATACCTGGTGATATAGAGCATCTTTTCATGTACTTTGTATTTCCTCTTTGGAAAAGTGTCTTTTCAAGTCTTTTGCCCATTTTTTACTTGGGTTGTCTTTTTATTAATGAGTTGTAGCTTTGCTGGGTATTAGACCCTTATTGTATATGTGATTTCCAAATATTTTTCCCATTGAATAGGCTGCCTTTTCACTTTCTTGAGAAATTACTTTGAAATACAAAAGTTTTTAATTTTGAGGAGGCTCCATTTATCTATTTTTTCTTTTGTTGCTTGTGCTTTGGGTGTGAAGTTTGTAAAACCATTGCCTACCACAAGATCCCATAGATGCTTCCCTACATTATCTTTTAGAAGTGTTATGGTCTTGGCTCTTAATATTTAGGTCTTTGCCCCATCTTGAGTTAAATTTTGTATAGGGCATGAGATAGGGATCCTCTTTCATTCTTTTGGATATGGATATCCAGTTTTCCCAGCTAGCTGTATCCTCTTGGTGGCCTTATACAGAGTTGATGATCCAAAGCAACTCAATATCATTTACTCTGATGAAGATTAGTGGTCGGAATTTTCTAGTTCATTTTCAGGGAAAACAACAACACTATTATGTAATCAGTGAGAGAAAGAGATAGCAAAAATATTTGAAATATCCAGTTTATCATATGCCTGTTAAGACCCTTTTATTGAGTGAGGATGACAAAGAAGCGGAGATTAGTCCTTAAAGGGTGGGGCTTATCCTTAGAAATAGGCTTTCCAGTAGATGATGCTATCCTTTTGTGAATACCTTTCTCCATTTTTCCCCTTTCTGTATTCATAAAGAGGGTATCATGAGTCCAGTGTAAGCAAGCATATCTAACACTATACTTTTTCTGAAATACTCTTTTTTTTAAAAAAAACAATATATTTTAGTAACACAAATATAACCTAAAATTTCCCTCTTTAACTACATTCAATTACATAATTCAGTGGTATTATTTTAAATACATTCACATTTTCTGTTATGTTTTTACCAGGAAAAAGTAAATGCTTCTATATACTAGCGTAATTAGTGCATTAAGTAATTATTTTCTCTGGTGAAGTTAGTATCTCACTTATGAAGGATCATTTTAAAGAAATGGGTACGTTTTTAAATCCTATAAAAATTCTCCCCTTTTAAAAATTAAATATGTAAAATTTAGATAACTTTGGACTTTATTGTGTCCTTCATATTTGTTTTTAGCTTAAAATAGTTATTATTTTAGGTTAATTACCATGACTATTGTTCTTGTAAGTTAATTATTTTGAATCTTAGTAGTAAAAAATTTAGATAGATGACTTATATTTAAGGACCAGTAAGCACTTAGTTTTTTAGTAACTGCTTTATAATTCAAATATAAGGATTGAGTCTTTTATCTACATATTGTGATGTCAGTATCAGTGCATTATTGAAAGAGTATCCCTAATTTTTTTGATATATCCAGGTTTTTGCATTTGATGGGTTATTAATTATAGTGAGGTTTAAATGAGATGAGCATCTTAAATCATTATGTGATAAATTTTCTTTTTTTTGTGCAGATCAATCCATAATGGATGTTTTGAAACACAAAAGTTTCCTGGAAGAACTATTGTTTTGGACTATAAAGTATGAATTCCCTCAGAAGATGGTAACTTTCTTACTCAACATGCTTCCAGATCAAGAGTATAAGGTATCTAAATTTTTTTCTTTCATTTTTGAACTTTGCTCTCCTTTCTTTACCTCTTCATTGTTAAATCATTTTTGATATATTTCTCAGCTGTGGCTTATTGTATCATAGCCCTGAGGGCTGATATAACACTATGGAAGAGCGTTTCATAGTGTACTGCTGCCAACACAGGGTCTATACAGAGTACAATATTGTAGTTCTAAGGCAAAGCAGCATAACTGAGAATTCCAAAGGGTTCAGAACTATCTATATATGGAACTTGTTACTGAAGTGGTTGCTGGGGGATACACATTAAAAACACAATTGCACAAATAAATATGTAATTACAAATTATTGTAAGTCCTCTGAAGGAGAAGTACAAGGTGTTATGAGAATATTTAATGGGGGGAACTGAATTTATATTCTGGGAGTAGGCATGGGAAAAGCATGGATTTAGTAGCTGCTGGCAGCAGCCATTAAAGAGAGAACATTTATTGACTCATGTACAAATGTAGATTGGTGAAGTCTAGTCCTGGAGTGGCTGGACCCACCTTTTGCCACCCTATGATTATGGCCAAGTGACACAGCCCAGTACCTGAGAAAAAATTAAAAATGCTATAATTTTTCCTATGGTGTAGGAAATAAAGCCTCTTTAGGAGTGACACTTTAATAGTGCCATTGTTTTGCATATCTTTATCCTGCCATAAAAACAGGAAATGTACATATCACACAAAAAAGAAATAGAGTAAATAAAAGTAGTACTGCAGAACAATTAGTCAGGTTAGTGGTCAGCTTTCATATAAAAGAAGGTTATTTCTTTTGGAGTAATTATACTGACTCACTTGTTTAGTTATATTAAATACTCTGTGATGGATTTTAACTTAGACCTTATTTATTTTTTTTAATTAAAAATTTTTTAACAGACTTTAGAGTTTGTTGCTGAAGTAGATGGCATAGAAAAAAGACAGGTACTTTGATATTAATAAATTGATATGTTTATGAGCAAAGTGTAATTTTATTTTCTTAAACCATGGTAGTTATAATTTAAAATACCTGATAAATATTTTTTTAACCATCAAAGTATTTTGCTAATGTTCCAAAAAAATAAAAAATGTAATTCAAGACTACTGTCATCATTGGAATTAATTTTTTCAATTACCTTGAACATCATCACAAGCTAAGAATAATTTTAAAATGGTAATATAATACATTGGAAAACATTTTATACAATTAAGAGTTAAACTAATATATTTTCTCTTCCTATTTTAAACTTTTTACAGGTTGCTTTTACAAAAACTTTTGTTCAGCATTATGCTTTCATTATGAAAACACTGAAGAAAAGTCATGAGTCAGACACAATGTCTAACAGAATTGTGCATATTAGCGTTCAGTTATTCAGCAATGAGGAGCTAGCCAGACAGGTAACAGAAGAATGTCAGCTGCTGGATATTATGGTTACTGTGCTATTATACATGATGGAAAGTTGCCTTATTAAAAGTGAACTACAAGGTAAACCCAGAATTATTTTCACTAGTTCTGTTACTAATATAATAGTATGACTAGCCTTAAAAATTTATATGCTTAAAGATGGTTCTTTAATATCTTTTAAAAATAAAACATATTTGTTAAAGGAATTTTGGAAAATTTCCAGCAAAGTTTAAAGAAAAAGTTAACATCACCTATAGTTTTGTCATTCACATAAAATTGCTGTTAACAATTTGGGGGTATTTCTTTTCTATCTTTTTGGTTTGTGTGATTATATTTGTAGATATAGATATGTACTTTTTTATTAACAAAAATTTTACCATACTTGTTAAGAACATGTTTTTAAAAAATTGCAGGTATTAATATCAAATGGCTATACTATATTTAACCATTGTCCCATTTTTATTGTAAATTTATTGCTATCAACCATAGACATTTTTATATGCTTATACTTTTATAATTTAAAAATTGGAATAAATCTTACTTTTTCTGTTTTCTTTTTGAAATCTTTGATTTTCTTCTTTTGTGTCTACTATGTAATGTGATATGATTGATACTCCCCAACCTGCCATGATGTTTCTAGGACCTCCTCCCATTCTCATTTTTCTGTGGTCTTTCATCTTAACTTTACCTTTCTTTTAATAATTTATATTATTTGAGTATTTGCTATCTTCTAGGCACTGTGTTAAATGCTATTCATATGTTGTCTCAGTTAAGCTTCTCAAAAACTCTCTGAGACTGGTACCCTCAGTGAATACATTAGGCTTAGAGAAGTTAAATCTTTTATTTTTTTAAAGATTTATTTATTTATTTATTTATCCCCCTCTTGCTGCTTGTGCCATTCGCTGTGTGTCTTCTCTGTGTCTGCTTATCTTCCCCTTGCTGTGAGGTCCCGCTGCATCAGCCCCTCGCGCCGCGCGGGCCGGCCTGCCCTCACAAGGAGGCCCCGGGAAGCGACCCTGGGGCCTCCCATATGGTAAACGGGGGCTCTATCGACTGAGCCACTCCCGCTTCCCGAAGTTAAATCTTTTGACCAAGATTTTACAGCTAGTAAAGGAGAGAGCCAGGGAGGACATAATGTCTCCTGATATGAATACCTTTGTTCTTAAGCATGACACAGCCAGGCCTACATTGATGGGACTGTGTCTTTGCTTGTTAGCATCTGAAGCTAAACTTTAAAGACAACAATAAACAATGCCTCAAATTAAATCTTAGAAAGTTTCTCATAGTTGAGACTTGCCTTTTTGCACTATTTCCTTCTTGTGCATAGCAGTTTCTGTTTTCTCTTTATACTGATAGTCTATTTGTTGTCAGATGTGACATTATATCCTTGAAGTTTATATATGTTCAGTGGAAGGCATAATGCCCTATATATTACAATAGCTAGCTAACTATGATAGCTATCATCTTTTGGGTACTCACTATATGTCAGACTCTTCTCAGTACTTTATATGCATTATCTCATTTAACTGTCAGTCCTATGAAGTAGATATTATCTCTTTTTAGATGAGGAACCTGTGGCTTAAAGAGTTGAAGTCAGTGGTCTTTGGTCTTATAGGTGTAAGTGGTTAGGTTGAGTTTCTGACTTCAAAGCCTTGCCCTTAGCTCCCATGTGACTCCGCTTCCCCATCATAGTTGTAGTGGGAACATAATACATTATACACATTAAGCAGTATACTGCTTTCCTTTTTTAAAGGAAAAATTTATAATTGTATTATCTGTATTATAATTTTTCTCTCTTCATGTAATATGACTTTTCCTTTCTTAGAGGTGTAGCTGCATCTATAATTTTTTCTTTTTTGAAATAGTATCTGTCATTATTCAGCCATATCAGTGATACTGTAATATAGAATTGTATATTTAGAGAAAGGCTTTTCACAAAAATAGTGTTGTTAATTTATAAACCAGAAATATTTAAATCTAAAAATGCTTCTTCTTTTGAAAATAACCTGGAGTCTATTCCCTTGGCTGACTGGTTTAGCTGTGCTTATTAAATGGTCTGCATTTGGTTTGTCTTCAAAGAAGAATGCTTGGGAAAAAGATGTGAAGAGTCTGCCTTTCATTTTTTCTATAGCCGGCTTTCTTGAGAGAGTTTTTATATATGTTTCCTTACTTCCCAACCCGCCTCAATTTAGTGTCTGCTTGCATTGATTGCTCTCTCTAAAATTGTCTGAGACTCAAGCGGCCACATGGCTTAGTTTTCCCAGAATAGTCCCAAGTCATGCCAATTCTGACATAGTTATTAATACAATCCCTTTTTCACTCAAAAGTGTACCACTTTATACAATAAATTATATGGTCACCTTTTCTACAACCTACTTGATGATGAAGCCAGTGTCAGTCTTTGTTTTTTTTGTTTTTTTCAGGAGGCACTGGGAACTGAACCCGGGACCTCCCATGTGGGAGACAGACACTTGACTGCTTGAGCCATATCTGCTCCCATTTTTTGTTTTTTTAACAGCCTCTATCTA
The DNA here is from genome assembly GCA_029593785.1 of Cabassous unicinctus. Lineage (NCBI taxonomy): Eukaryota > Metazoa > Chordata > Mammalia > Cingulata > Chlamyphoridae > Cabassous > Cabassous unicinctus. The sequence goes on along the minus strand of JAQZBX010079200.1, from coordinate 5,319 downwards.
ATCAAACGTCTCCTAATTTTGTGATTCCAGACATCTCATGATTTTCCATATCCTTGAGTTTTTACAATTTGTCTTATGAAACTGTGTAAAATGGAGCTTAAAGCCATGTGTTGCATAACTATAGGAATGTCTATAGATGCCAACAATCCCAGATCTGATCTCCCATCCTACATATCAAACTGTCAGTTGGACCATACTTTCTGGATACTTGTAGGTACCTCAGACACACAATGTCCAAAATAAAAAATTCATTATTTCTCTCTCAAGCCTGCTGCTTTTCCATTATCCCTTGTCTGTGTGAGTGTGTGTATGCATGTTTTGGTACCACTGTCTCACCATCTAATTGCCAACTTAAAAACCTAGGAGTCATCTTTGACTTCTTACTCCTTGTAGATATAGGAAACATCACCAAGTCTGTCATTTAAACCTTCTAAATGTCTTTAAATAGCCATTTTCCTTCATCTTTGCATATTCTTATCACCACCATAGTTCAAGCCATTGCCATCTCTAGGCCTGTTTCTGGTAGTCATCATCACCCTCTTCCAGTCATACTCCACAGTACAGAGCTGATCGTGTGTCTTCTCTTATAATCGCTTTGGCTTGCCATTCCCTTCACATGAACCCCATACTCCTTAAGCTGGTTTTTAAGACCCTCCAGCTTCACCTATGCCATACCATACATTCTTTGTCCCAGTAATTCTAACCTTCTTCTATATTCTGCTACCTCTGCCTAGAACACTATTTGCTCCTCCATCCCTACTTATCTGTCATAATTTCTTCTTTATTCTGTATGTTTCATTTTAAACACCACTTCCTAGGTGAGCCTTTCCCTGAATTCTAGACTAGCTTTATTTGTTCTCATGACTCCCTGTACTTTTCCTATTAAAGCTCTTTCATACTTTTTCTTTTTAGAGATTAATCTCAGTGGAGAGAGAGACCAAATAAGTCTTCCTTTATTTACTACTCTATATTCAGAACTTAGTATACTACCTGGCCCTCATTAGGTACTCAATAAATACTTGTGGATGGGTGAATCTCATTTAATACTGAATCATTGCTCTCTATATCTGTAGTGAGCAAAGTACCAGTTTGGGTAAAAGTAGAAACACTAGCCATTTTATTTCCTTAAAAATTCCAAGGTATTTTCTGTAACAACAATAGTATTTAAAGCAGTATCAGGAAATAGTAAATTTGATTAACTGTATTCTGCTTATTTACCCTCTGGTTTCAATTAAAGAGAACAATGGTTGTCGACATTTTTTTTTTTAACCCCAATATCTCTTAAGTACTGTCCTCCATTAATATCAATGACTCACCAGTTCATAATGTCAGTAATTATCAATGGGGGGATGGGGTGGGTGGGTCCTTTTCAGAATCTCAGGTATAAGTAGTTTGTAAAAGGCCCCTCATTCCAACTCCCTCATTCAGTTACCTTCCCCTCTCCCATTGAGAAGCACTAAAAGAGAGCAAGCATACTTAACCTCAGTAGGTCCTCTTTGTATATATTGTTAAACTTGGGTAAAATAATTCCATGGACAGAAATCTAAATGATCTAAATTTAATGTATGAATATTAAGAAGTGGAATAGATGCCCTCCCCAGTGACGGATTTGACAGGTAGGTGGTTAGTGGAAAAAGTGAACAATCATTACAACATCATTAACCATTGTATTTTAACTTAAAACACAGAAAAACAGATTTATTCTCTAGTCTTTTAGTTTTGGGCAAAGCATTTTTAGAGTATGGGTTCCTTGTCTAAATTTCTCAGTCATCTTTCTTATATATACCATATCGCTAAAGCACCATCTGTGAATTCTATATTCAGTTTCTTTAGAGTGTGAACATAAAACTTTTTGTGAAGCAGTTTGAGTGTAAAATCCTTCAAGGCTTTTAAGATTTCTCCCAAGATATTTCAGCCTTTTTTAAAGGCACTTTTATTGTCTCTCAAGAGCATTTGATCCAGTTTTTATAATAGCTCTGTGCATTCATATTTAATCAGTTTATATACTTTTAATTTAGATTTTATTTTTCCAATAAAAAGAACAATTGGCAATGAAGAACAACAAAAACTGTCTCTCGGTAGCCACATTACTCAACTTGGGTATTAGGGACAAGGCTCCCAGGCTTTAGAATTCCATGTGTTATGGGTATTAGTATATTTTACAGTGGGAATAGAAGGCTTGTTAGTTTAGTGAATCAGGTAAGTTGGAATAGATTAAGAGGACTAATGCACATATAATAATTTTTCATACAAAGACTTTTTCCTCAAGCTTAATTTTTTTCCCCTAACAATGTATTTATTTAAACTTTGAGGATTTTTTTTAAAGCTTAAGTTTGTTTTTTGTTTTTTCACTTTGATATACAATTTTTGCTAAAAAAATTATATTAATATATTCTTTGAATAGAAGAAAGCAAATATATATTGCTGTGATCATATAGATTTGAGTGATAAAATAGAATGAGATTAATCCAAGGATCAATTTCTTTTATTGATAGGAACTGAAAAGATTGCATTATGTCATTATACTTATGAAAACAATAAGGTTTTATAAACATATAGCTAGCTCAGTTTTTATCATATAACATGTTGGATATATGGTAGTAATTACTGTAATGATGTGATGAGTGCTTTATGTTAACATTATCTTAATTCCCTTAAGATAAGTGTTTTTTTTTTTCCCCAATTTAGAGATTAGGAAGTTGATTCAGAGAGTCTAAATAATACTCCTAAGGCCATATAGATCTTAAATAGTAGGCTGGGGTTTGAATTTAGGTGTTTCTGATTCTAAGTCTATACTATTCTGTATCTTTGGTAAAGTTTTTTTTTTTAATTCATTTATTTTGGTAATGTGTGTGTTTTTTTTTAGATGAAGAAAATAGTTTACATGTGGTAGTGAACTGTGGAGAAGCTTTACTGAAGAACAACACTTATTGGCCTCTCGTTAGTGATTTTATTAATATTCTTTCTCATCAAAGTGTGGCTAAGAGATTTCTAGAGGACCATGGTTTGTTAGTTACGTGGATGAACTTTGTGTCTTTCTTTCAAGGTATGAATTTTACCTTTTATTTTATTTATTTTTTTGTTTACCAAATGCCTAGTTTTAAACTACTAAATACTAATTAAAATATAATAGCGTAACATTCAGGTTACATGTGAAATGTGTCTTTGTTTTAATTAATTGATATTTCTAAGTACTTTAATAAAGTGTGAAAATATGACAGGAAAATGTCAAGTTATTAAAAAGGAAATAGCACAGTAATGTTTTGGCATTTTAAACCATTAATCTAGAAATGTCTAATGTATTCTCCAAGATTCATAATACTTTCATTAAAATTTCAGTTGGTATCAATTAAATTATTTTGACTTCCTTATTTAAAATAGTCAATTATGTTATATAAGAAGGAGACAATATACAAAGTGTTTCTAAGAAAACCTAGTTTGTGAAGAATTTTGAAGACTATTTTATTTCAGTGATTTGCTTATTTCTGTACATACTATGTCATTTATGCCGTTTATATGCATTAAAATGCATTTGATATTGGGAAGTAGTTTACTTGATTTTTAATCTGAATATTTGCTTTCATTTAGCAAGGTTTATATCTGCTTTAATTTTTGCAAGGTATGAACTTAAATAAGCGAGAGCTAAATGAGCATGTGGAATTTGAGTCTCAGACCTACTATGCTGCCTTTGCTGCTGAACTCGAGGCCTGTGCACAACCAATGTGGGGACTCTTATCACATTGTAAAGTTAGGGTAGGTCGAAAATACTTTTGTTAAATTTCTGTGTTTACTTTTAGAAATATTTGTTAAGAGAAAGATTTGTGAAAACATTGATCTATTTACTCCTATGTAGTAATGTGCAAATGTGCAATGTTTCATTCTTTTTCAAATTGAATTTAGCTCTGATATGAGACAGTCATCATTATTCTTAGGCAGGTTGGAATTCATTTTATAGTATCAGATCTTCCTATCCTCCTCCAATTGTGAATAGTCTTTGGAGCTTCATAAGTCTCCACATTCATCTTTGTTTCATTTTACCCATTATCAGTTGCCTAATGCTTCTAGTCTTTCAAGGGGTGAGAATAGTCCCCCAAAAAGTTCACACTCTTAGGATTCCAAGCACAAAATCAGTATAAGTTTCACACAGTTACAGTTTGTAAAAAGAATCTAGGAGTAGCAAAGCAGCAAAATAAATCCTTATAATTGGATAAGAAAATGCTCACTTGTGATTGCATTTATGTCTTGCTATACAAATAAATCTTTTACTTGTGCAGTTTACAGCATTGGATTGCTGGGTCTTCAGAAACCTTGGGCAATCCAGAAAAATGGAATCTCCTGACCCTACTAAACAAAAGACTTTACTAAGATTTTTTTATATGGATCTTAAGAAGTCCAGCCTGCTAGGCTGTACCAGTAAGCATGTTGGACAAGATTTTATAGTGGAAAGATTTTGAAGACCTGGGTTGTAGTCTTGGCTCTGCCTCTTTCTCCTTGGCTGAGTTGATCAAGTCATTAAAACTATTTGAACTTCTGAGTCTGTTTCCTTATCCTTTTAAAATAAGAAGGAAACAAACTGGGAATGGCAGGACAGCAAAACATGCACTTCCTCACAAAGTTATTATGAGGTTTTCTACCATCTACCCATTAAATGTATGTGTTCCTTTAAGCAGATTTACATTTTCTCCCATGGCTTCATTTGTTTCCTAAATACAGATGATTTATTTGTTATACTCTAGCCCAGCTTCAAATTTCCAACATCTCTAGTTATCCATATGGATATCCCTATAGGCACATAAATTTTCTCAAGTAACTAACTTTTTAGTTATCTGTCCATACTGTATTTCCTTATGCATTATTAATTTCATTTAATGGTGTTTTAATGATACAGTTGCCCAAACTAATAACCTTGGAAGCATCTTCTCCCTTTGCTCTACTACCTGGATTCATTTTGATATCAGATACCAGGAATTTTCTCTTCCATTCCAGAAATGTCTCCCTTCCCCTTCTTTCCTTTGTCTTTATGATTTTATTTATATTTTAAAATTTTGGATTATTAAGTAATTTCTTAACTGGTTTTCCTACTTCTACGCTCTTCCTACTCTAATCTGTCCCAATATTAAAATTAATTTTTAAGCTTGTGCATCTCTCTCTTCTGCTTAAAAATCACTGAGGTTCTCATTTGTCTATAAGATAATGTATATTTTCTATAGAGGCATTTAAGGTCCTTCACTATCTACCCTCAACTTGTCTCTTGTACTTCATCTTCCTATATCCCTTTGGCCTTGTCTTTATTGATTGATTATCACTTCTCAACATTGA
>JAQZBX010079199.1:0-14015 GCA_029593785.1 Cabassous unicinctus | reverse complement strand
CTTAATCTCTTGGGAATCCTTATCCTTTTTATTACAAACAGAATTATTCACCTGGATTAAAGATTAAGGCCTTAATCTTCTTAGATTATCTTTAATTGCCATGAAATTTTGAAACGAAACAGGAATAATTTTTCAGCTGTAGGTCACTTTACAGTGAATTGCCCATAAAATAGTAGCATTTTTGGCTTGAAGCACTAAGCTAATTGTCTTGACTACTCCCAGTCCCTGAATTGTTGTCAACTCTCCTCTTTGTGTTGTGTAGCTCTGACATGGCTTAGCTTGTTATCTGATGCCTACAGTAGGACACCCGCAAAAGAGCACTGATTTCTCAAGCAGTGAGAGCTCCCATTCTACAAGCCACTCATGCAGACTGCCTGTGAGGAAGGACCAGACTCCACCACTCCAGCGTGGCCGAGTTTAAAAGCTGACCTGTGTTTGCAATTTCACTTTCATCTTGCTTAATAAATATCTGCTGGATTCTTTTCATTTTTTATATTTGGATTTATGTTTTTAATTAAAGGGGTATTACACTATTTCATTGCACTTAATTGGAAAAATCTAAGATGGTATCTAGAAAGTATACCTGAAGTCCATGAAAAAGAAAACTGTGTGAGAACTTTTACTTTGTAAAGCATAACAAGCATGCACAAGGTTCCTCAAATGCTTTCTCCAAATGTTTTATTCAGGTTCTCTTAGCTAGAGAGTTTACAGCTATTTACTTTCATGGGGTGGGGGGAACCAACCTGTCAAAAAAGAAGGTAGCAATTGCTAGGTATCATTTTGTACATTTATACAAGTTTTTAAGTGATCTTTTTAAGAGCAACCTTCTTGCTGTTGTCAGTCTAAATTTTGAATTTCCTATTTCCTACTTAATGAATTAAAACCAAAAAACTCAACTAAATCCTACATTTTCAAGGGAGAGATTGTGGCTTAACTGAAACAGGGTGGTGAATATTCTATCTGTAAGTAAACATACCATACACAAATGGTTTCCTTTTAACTATCACTTTAGGCAAACCACCTTCTGAATATTCACTTAAACAATTTCATAGAAGTGATATGGCCAAACATGTTTAGTGTTCACTTCAGTAAGTTGCAAAAGCAATCTGCATGTTTATTGTTAATAGGCCATTAACACAGGATACAATCTTAGCAAAAGCCTTGTGATTATTACTTTTTCTTAAAAACAACATCATAGATTTTTAAAATGAGATTTTAATGCAATCTAAAATAATAGAAAGCAAAGCCTTGAGGTAGTCTTTAAGCCAATTAATACATACTGAGTGCCTACTATGTGATAGGCTTTTCCCCTGAGCACACAGCCTGCTATTGCACTGACTTTTCATACATCAGATAACTTTAAAATGTCTTTTCATTGGTTTGTCCTCATCCCAAGCCTGCTAATAATGAGCACACAAAAGCAAATACCATCTTCTACTTATTCAGTATGACATTGGTATGAAATCCCTGGAAAATATCTCAAGTAATCAATGTGTTCAGAGAATTATATCACACAAATTACTCATTAACTCAATAGCACATAATAAAAAAAGAACATCAATTAATTAATGAGTAATCCTCAGATCACTATGATTACAATAGAGCTCTGTTGAAACAGAGGTTATAAATGGAACTGCCTCTCTTTATTCATTGTTTGCAATTGGCCCATTATTTAGCTGAAACTGGCTTCATATTTAACACGTGCTTGTAGGTAATTGTGTGATTAGTGATAAATGAATTCTGAAATCTTACAGTATATAAGACCTTATAAATGGTCAGAAAAAGAAGGAAAACTCATTTTTACTATAGCTTTCCTTGAAGCAAAGTTATTAGAACATAATCTTTCTAAAAGGTGTAGTTTTGCATTTATAACCAAGACTTAAGATTTCAAATGTTGAACACTACAAGGATTACCTGCCCAAGCAAAGACTAAAATCTGCTTGATCATTACCAGTTTTGCAAAAATTTTGGTACCCCAAAAAAAGCATTTGGGGGCAGTGCTTGACAGAATTGACAGAAATAGATGAAGAGATTTAAAGAAATACCAAATATTACATATAAAGTCACCAACTAAAATTTCTCAGCTATCTTGGTAAATGACATTCGGATAGCTTATAGAATAATTATAACAGCTCCCTTAGGTAAGGAAGAAACATCTGTTGGTAACACATAGCAGGTGTTAACAATTACACATCCTGAAAATTTTAAAAATGTCTTTAAAGAGAAGAATTCTGTTTTCTGAAAAGGAAAATGTTAAATTCAAAGATACTACTGTTTGGGGTGTGCAGATCACATAATACACAAAATTGTAAAGCCCACATCATCTTGGATCAACTCGGTTTTGTGTTTGGTTCAGATCATTGCAATCAAAAGTGAATTGGAATTCATTGCACTTTTTACACAATTGGTATTCTGGGCTGAGGGGCTGAATACTTGTGAAATTGGTATAGCAGAGCTGATTAAAGAATATTCTGGCTTTACAGGCAGGTTGGCTGCAGTTAACTGTACCAAGTTTAATGGACAAAGTACAAAGAAAATACAGGAGCAAGGGACATTCAGATAATAGATTATCCAAATGTTTTTTACCCTGCTTCTGGAAAAAAGACTAAATCCACAAAACATACAAATAGCCTATTTTTATCATGTAACCTTATCATATGCCCCATCTTCAATTGCCTTTAATAATAGCTAACATTTACTGAACATTTACCATTGTACAACTCCCCTATTGTAACATAGGCAGTATTATCCCTATGTTATAGATTCCGACCAAAAGCACATACGATAGTTTTGTTCCTCATCACACGGGTTACAGTGAAAGCCTCAGCAGTCTTTAGTTGTATGATAGCATAGGTTAACTACAGCATGACATCCGAAGGTATCCTTAATATCCAGCTTTTCACAGCCCAAGTGTGGTGCAGCTGCTGGCTGCCTGAAAGCTAACTTTGACCTGCCAATTCCTACGTCTTCTTAAAGTCTCCTTAAAGTGAATTGTAAACTGTGGCTGAAAGCCACAGAGACCACATCCGAGGCAGGCATCGCCACATAAGAAAATATGGTAGTAAAATAAACAGTTTCCCTCATGGAGAGAGCCAGGAAAATTTAAAAAAAAAAAAAAAAAAAAAAAAATCGTTGGGCACATCCCATGGGCCTGGCATCTCACTAGGCATTCCTAAATATTTTCTGCATGAGAAACTTAGGTGCATGAATCATGACGTTAGCTGCTACTTATTCTTTGTTTAATGGCCAATTTATTCAATATACAACTCCAATACACACAATTTCTCTCAACATTTGTATAGCATTTAAACAGCTAATAAAGCAAAACTTGTAAATTTAATCAGATCCAACCATGTAAACATTGATTTGATACTTAGCCAAATCTTCAAAACATTTCAATAAAATCCCACCCAATAAACTTCAATTTCTCTAAAAACATACACAATGTCTTGCAATGAATAAAAAAATTAACTTAAAAATATATGTAAACCTGTAACAACAATTTTTATGAATTTAAGTTAATGTTTCTGTCTTTTGTTTCCAGTCTTTTGGAGGTTACCTAAATAGTGAGTAACTCCTTTCAAAAGCTAGAGAATATTGTGTGAGACTAGTTGAGATTACAGGACCTGTGTTGTTGACTAGATGAGCCCTGGTTGGGACACTGGAACTAGTTGCTCCATCCAAGATGATTAGAATTTGAGTCAGTGTGCATAAAGTCAGACTAATAATTTAATAGTCATGTTTCACTTGGAACATCAATGGAACTTTTTAAGTCCAAGTCTTTCACATAGGGTATAATTTCCTATAATGCAATGCTTTTCCCCAATTGATGCATGTTAGCATTATTGGAAGCTTGTGTATGTCATTTTAATATCTCATTATAAGCTAAAAGATCATTTAGAGATTTTTCTCTCCCAAGAAATAAGAAATTGAACTGATGCAGTCAAATTTCCTATTAGGATCTTTGGCTAGTCCTCTTTCTTGCCGATTATTGGACCCTTTTTCTAACCAATTATCATGCACTACCACCTGTGTTGATTAGTACTTTGTATTCTTGGTACCGCTTGATTTACAGTTCTCTACATTTAATTTTCTCTACTTAACTAGAGACAAATAAAAGCAACACTGTATAAATAAGTACATATTTAGCAAAAGTAACCCATATATACCATTATATTTAGTCATTTTGTATTACATCTATTTTGGATGCTTTACATCAACTTTTCCCCTTTTGGTACAATTATAGAATCATGGTTTTCATAGACCAAATGAATTGCAGGTGGATTTGATGGTAAGTTGTGTTTCAGGTGTTTGTGTGAGTGTGTGAGTGTTTCTTACTGTAGATGTCAACAAAAGTTGTTTTGAAAAACAGTACCTTAGAAAGCCAGAAATCCAAGAATAAAGGGCTTGAAGGAAATGCAGAGCATAGCAGGTGGTGAGTAAAAGGAGAACCATGCCAGAAAAGGGTATTCAACAAGTAGCAGCAAAAGAAATCACTTGAAGGGAGAATATCTGTACTTTATGACAAAGGTTGAATACCAAAATGAGAATAAAGAAATGGAAGAATAAATCAAGAGCTGGGACCATGATGACCATCATATCTGAAAGAGTTTACCTCACTCTAAATTAAGGATATTGGCAAGACCATATTCTTGTTATCAACTTCATGTAGACCTTGTTTACTTTTTAGATAATCTTAAGTGTTGTTTAACTCAAGCACAGTTTTATTAGACTCACTCAACCCTCTACTTTTTCCAGGGAAACCATTTGCAACCATAAATATGGTCAGCAGCACCAACTTTGCCATCAGGCAATGATCTTAGAGAAATTACTCAGCTTCATGAATATGAGTTTTCTCATCTGTAAAAATGGACATAACACCTACTTCATGGGATTGTGTTGAAGAATAAACGAAACAATCTATGTCAAACACTTGGCATAATGCCTGATACAATGTTCAAATGGTTTTTATAATTATTTTTATTATTCCCCAACTCTCTAAGAGCCTCTTGTGTTCTGCTTGTGCCTAGTAGAGGCTAATCCGTGCAGGTGAGCATCAGCCTTGGTTTATGACCCAATAGGCAGATGTGGGAGCAAAGAGTAACAACACAGAGGGCATTCAACAAGGAAACTGGGAAATTGCTTCTAAGTAAAATATTAAAATTCAGAGAGGAAATGAAATTGGGGATCCAGACTCTAGTCAGATATATAGAATAAGATAACTTTTGTATTGCCTTCCATTTGGTCTCAAACTTTTTTCCTTGTGCTGCCATATACGTGCCTAGCAGTCATACTGGGGCAGCCTACACATCTGATACATAGCAAGATGGACTAAATATCACTACACCCAAATAGTTAGTCATGCAGACATTTATTGTACCCCACATGCCTGCCGGCTCCACTGCCATGCCCTGTGAGGAATATAATTAATAGTCCCTTTACTTGGGGAAAGACAAGCAAATACCTGTTAACAGCACGAGGTAATAGCCACACAAGGTAATAATTTACGAAGTGAAGATATCTGCAAAATGCCATGGGAACATGGGGAAAGAAGTATCTTTTGTGTGCCTGGTCACATTGGAAAAGGCTTCGTAATAGACATTTGCATTCAGTCTTGAAGAACCATTGAAAGATGGGCAGAATGTTGGTGTTTGTACAGGGGCCAATCTTAATTTACATTCACCAAGCAATTAGCTTCATGATGACCGTCTAGATGATGGGCAATAGAAAGCCAAAGGTTTTGAATAGACATGCAGCATAATGAACACTAAAGTTCAAGAAGATTGACTCAAACAGAAATATACATAGTGGATTACGGAGAGACAAGAGGGGATATTGAGAAATTAATCAAGAGGCCTTTGTAAAAACCAAGGAAAGAGGTAAGTACCTAAACAGCATAGTAGCCATTAGGAAATTAAATGAAGGCGGAAAAAAGCAAAACAGAAGAGTCAAAATTTTCTAAATATGGCGTGACTGAATGTGCAGGGATATAGAAGATGGGTCAACTATGACTCTAAGATCTGGGAATTTTTACCCTGAATGACTACATTTGATTTAGCAAACAGAACAAATGATAGAGAATTATAAGAAATGTATCCTCTCTGATGGGTTTCCTGGATATGAAGAAATTATATTCCATATAAAAGTACAGGATCACATTCCTGCTGAAATTCTTTGGACATTTAAATGAAAATGCAACATAAATTAATGCTATTGATTGGTGCAGCAGAACCTTGCTGTTTGTCCACAATTCAACACCCTTTCTCTCTTCATTCTTACTAAGCGTATATGGGGCAAGGATGTGCCCAAGCAAAATTTTCATTTCACAGTTTCGTTTGTATCCAGGAAAGGCCATTTGATACAGCTCTGGCTGGTGAGATGTAAACCTAATTCAAGGGAGGATTTCTGGGCAACTTTGGCTGTCCTGATACAGATTCTACTCTTCCCTCCTTGACTGCAAATTGGAGCCCGAGGCTAAGTAACCATGTAAAGAATGGATGCCCAAGAAGATGAAATTGCCAACCTCAGAGAGCTTGGGCACCAACCAAGTGAACCTCTGCAGCAGGGCAGACTTGAACTGCTTACCTCTGGGCATCTTATTACTGTGGTTGGGTTACCTCCTGTCACTATGATTGAGTAACCCCTAATAGATATAGTTGGCGTGCAGAAACTTGGTAAATTTTATGGGGACCTCTTATGATTGCAGCCTTGGCCTGATTCTGAGAAGAGAAGTTTTGCAGAGTTCGTAAGATCCAACATTATGGTTTTATCTCTTCTCCTCCCAACTTAGCTCCCTCCTGTCCTGTGAGAACCCACTATCTTCTAACAAGAGAGACAAGAAGGCAACATTTCTAGTGTTCGTGCCTTATCTTCTCTCTGATCTTGCATATCCCCAAAAACTACACCCCGATTTTGACATAAAGTTAGCATTTCCTTTAGATTACAATTTATCTAATTTTACGAATGGTCAGTGGGGAAAGCTGAGTTCTTATTAGACTGTCATAAAACAATATAGGCAGAAGGATGCAGGGAATAGCAAAGGTATTTTCAAGTAATTAGTTGGAACTACAGGCCGATCAGAAAGAAAGCCATTGTGCAAATGTCAGGCCATTCAAGGTTATTTTACCTTGAGGAGATAATGTCACTTCCCTGCTTTGGATATAAAGGAAGTTTTGAAACTCTTTCTGCCTATTGCAAAATCTTGTCTGAAGATATCATTCCTGAACTACAATGTTTTCTTTGGCCTGAAAAAAATAAAAGGAAAACAAAAATAATATTTACATGTATTACACAACTATATTTACTCAAAAAGTTTCTTAATCTGATATTTACCTTCTACTTATTTTGTTATGCAAATAGTCTTTCCTTTACGAAACTACGGTGATGGTAGATAATAGGTTTTATTTTATATTGTCTTACATGGAGAAATAAACAGTGTCCTACTTTATGTTGGCTTCCCCATTAAATATAAATGCAAATATTTAAATGTATGTGCACAAATTTGTGAAATCCATTAACCTTGTTGTGTTTGAGTGTGGATCTAAAATCTGTTTTCAACCTTGTGTCCCTCAAATAAAACCTCTCCATTTCATTATTACCCTTCAACCTAAGCTTATGCTTCACTCTGTCCAGATTCCAAGTGCCATAAAATCTCCTCTCAGCAGATTTAATTTGATAATTCACTAACCTCCAAATTATTGTCTCCAAGGTATTTATTTTCCTCTTGTCCCTTTCCTTCCTTCATATCCTTCTAGGAACACTTGGTACTTTCTACACACAAATATCTGTGACGTATCCAGAGGAATGACAGAAAGGGGGTAGAGAGGAAGGAGAAAGGGATGCAAATCCTTCAAGATATACAAGACATACATTTTGCCCTCAAGCAGCTCACTGTCTACCTGGTTAGCAAGTGGAAAAACAACTCCATTAGAGAGTGATCTAATGTGTGTAGCTTACTGGCCGGATTCTCTGAGAGCTGAGGGAAGGGAGTGCCTAGCTTTGAGAGCATCAGCAATCCATTTGGAGAAAAAATGGCAGAGCCTTAAGGAAATAGGTCAGAGTGCTTCCAGTGGATTAATAAAAGGAAGGAAAGTTATTTCAGGCATGTGCAAAGACTTCAAAACCTGAGATACCCTGATAGGTTAAAGGAACTACAATTATAATATAGGCGGTTTACAGATTAAACTCCATTGATCAAGGGCCTTATTTCTCCTAGAGCACAGTAGTATCCAAATCTGTGGGACTTTAAATATGTGTGCATGTGTGTGTATGTGTGCATGTGTAAGCATAACGAGATATTCTGACGCAGTAGGTATGTTGCCATGCCCTGATATCCAAACACTTGAAAATATCCACCTAACAATTGATCAAGGTTGAGAGACCACTGCCACAGAAGATGGGGGTCTCTGAAGGATTACAAGGCAGTGAAGGCACGATTAGATTTATACAGTAGCTAGTTCAATCTGGTGGCCTTAAGAAAGCTGGAGTGGAGGCAGCTGAGACGCTAGGTTGGGAAACCAGCTGAATCCAGTTGAAAAGAATGAGGATTTAAAAGCAATAGAGTAGAATTAGTATATACACTTCAAAGATATTTAGGAGGTAGTCAATACAGGAGGGGGGTATTATGTGGATGAAGAAGATGAGTTTTAGACACATTGTGTTTGAATTGCCTTTGGGACAGAACTTAGAAATATAAGTATTTACACAGGGGTTCTGAACCTTTTTTGTTCCACAGACCCCTTTGCCAGTCAGGTGAAAACCATGGACCCCTTCTCAGAATGTAGCGGCAGATAGTTTTATGACACTCAAGTAGCGTAATTTCGAAGTATGGATGAGCATAAGTGATTTTTCAAGATATGCAACAACTGTAATGTGATATGAAATGAATACTACTATAATTTATTGCATATATTCGTAAGAGAAGGAAATGCTAGATTTCAGTTAGAGGTCAGAAAAAAAAGATGATTTTTTTTTCAATTTAAGCTCATGGACCCCCTGAAGTCTCAAGGGGTCCGTGGACCCCTGGTTAAGAACCGCTATTTACATTTTAAAAGAAAATTCATGGTGAGGAACCCTAAGAAATTAGATATTTGCACACCTGGATAGTAAAAGCAATACCCTTTATTCTTTAAATTGTACTACTCACGCTATTCAAATCATAAGGCAGATCTTCCCTTCTCCAGTGTAACAATCTCTCATTTAAAACATTAAATTTAATCTGAAGTTGATAGGATAAAAAAGGGTCAAAGGGTTAAAGAAATCAAAGTGCTAGCTTACTTTGTTTACCCTGACCCTCGATTTTAATTTGGATTAAGGTGTCATTGCCTTTTATGTAGCACAAAAACAGTTCTAACCAGAATTACTAAAGATTCTATTAGAAATTCATGACCTCAAGAACCATTCTTTAATATCTTTACTTCTCTCAAAACCATTTTATCCATTTGTCCTTCAAAAAGACTATTGGGGCTGCAAATGGAAAGAATTGATGAATCTGAAACTTTGGATCTCATTTAGCCACTTAGTTCTTTCACACACAATGGCTCACGGGAAGTACAATGGCAGCTGGTAGTCTATCAGCTTTTCTGATTGTTTATAGTCTTGCTTCAAAGGAAGGGTATAACATTAATGGATAAAGTCATTTAACTCCTTCAGTCAAGTGTCCCTGAGTAAGGAAATGGTTCATTGCACAGTCTCCATCAGCTGTGGCAAATCAGGGAGACTCTACCCAGGCTTTAGAGGGAGACTAAATAGCCCTCTGCGATGCTGGACAGCCCTCTTCATGCAGCATTTCTCCTTTCAAACCTAAATCCTTTGAGTTTCACTTTTAGCCTTTTCTCTTCTCTTCTGCTTTTAGTAGTGATAGATAAAAATGCTCATCATCTGTTCTCTGAATAAGAACCTTAAAATACTCACAGATCATCTCAAAATCATTCCTCATCCAGCACAATCCCCAATCTTTTGACCTTTTCTCAAAGGTCTTATTTTCCAAAACTTGAAATATCTTTGTGGCTTTCCTCTGAACTTTTTTGATGTTCTTCACACGTATTTTTGGTGGTGGAGCTCTGAAGTTGGCACAGTACTTTGACTTGTGTGAAATGTATCGTGAGCCATAGCTAACGAGCACTACATCTTATATTGTTCATCTCATGTATATCAATATCCTGCTTGCTTTTTCTAATGAAAATGCAACTTTACAATTCATGACAAATTTGCAAGATTTCCTTGCAAACCAGAAGTATTTTTTCCTGTGTGTTACTAGGGAATTCCCATGATGTTTGTGTAGTCTGATTTTCTCTCTTCCTGTCACAAGTGAACATGCATGTCCATATCAGTCATACTGAACTTTGATCCAGCACAATTGTGAGTATATCTTCTATTTATACTAAGCTTCTTTAAAATTCTGAGCATATCCCCCAAATTCCTAACTACCACTAACTTTCCCAGGTGGGTTTCCCCACCTCTTTTGTCAGCCAGCTGTATATAGTAAGCACTTAGCCCACAGCTCTTATGGAAGCCACTTGTTACTTGGGGTTGGCAAAACTGGGGTGTGGGAAGCTTTCAATTGGGCCAGAGGTGAATGAAAAGAGTTATTATTTAAGGCGACAGGGAGAGCAAAACGAAAAGTGAAAGCAGAGTTTTAAAAAATATTGGAAAATGCAAGAACCAAGCAGGGAAACTATAAAGCAGCTAAACTTGAAGGAGACTGGAGACAGGCACTGAGGTCAAGGTAAAGGGCTAGTATCCAAGGTAGCGGAATGAGAACAGGTGAGGGCAAATGCGGTCGGAGTGTTGTAGCAGCAGCATGGTAATTACTCCCACTAGTAATATGGATTTACCTTAGGAGAAGATCTGGTAGGGTTCAGGGACATGACAGCCCAGCTGAAAAGGCTTGGGCAAATCGATCGAACTCGGTGATGTGGGTGAATTTCCCAATTGACTGTCTAGTGCACCAATATAAGATCAAATGAGAGCGCTCATTCAAGTCGAGAATGGCTATCGTTTCCCATTGATCCTACCGAGCTCAGCACTCTCGCGCAAACCAAAGAGAAAGTCCATTATTGAGAAAAATAAAAATGAAAACCCCCTTTTATTATCCTGTCAAGGCTATTTTCTGGCTCTTTAAAAGGTTTTCTCTATCCCTGCTACACACAGCACATAGAGGAACATTTAGCAACATGTTTCATATGCCATCACTTATGATACGCAGGCCCCAAGAATATGAAATAAAAAGGTAAGTGAAAAGCACATTATAAATGCACCTAGTGGTGGGAATCCAGTCACTGTTGATTGCAAATGTTTTGTTTGAACTGATGGCTACACTGAAGGGGTGACGGCCCCATTTTATAAAAGATAGTATTGCCAGAGAATCGAGCAAGGAAAGAAGATACTCTAACAAATATCAGCTTTATCACAAATATGCATATCAAAGTTATGCCTTTCATATTATTTTCTTCCAGATTACGCAGTTTATCATACATAGTTTATAGATTGAAATTACTTTATCATTCATTGTTATTCTTTTGGCTTATTTTATCAACACTTCCTTTTCACTATTCAGAGTAACAAGCTAAAGATGAACTCAGTTTGGGTTGACTCCCACTGCTTTCAGTTAAAAATTAAGATTCCATAGTTTTCCAAAACCTGAAATAACAAACATGGCCTCCTCCATCTTTCCAGGCTCATCTTCTTTCACCCCCACCATAATATGTCCTCAACTCCAGTCCCATTGAACTTTTCGTCCTTCCCTGAATAAGCATGCTCTATAATGCCTCCCGAGTCTGCCACCTACCTGCTCCTAAAGAAGCCGCTCGTGGGAAAGCTTCTCTCTCCACTGCTAAGCTAGATATGCCCTCTACTGCAGCATTCACATTACTGTGTTGTAATTGGTTGCAAATTTTTTCTTGCATCCTTCTGTAGACTGTGGGGAAAAAAAACCTCTCTAGGGTCTTTCACAGTGGCTGGCACATAATAGGTGCTTAACAAAACTTTGATGTATTTATCAATTGAGCCATGCAGTTTACCATTCTGGTGTGTTTACAGAATCCTGGCATCTTTCAGATCAGTAATTCATGGCTAAAATATACAATAATGTGCCACAGAGTCTAAGTTAGCCAAAGAAAACTTGGGAAAAAATAAGCATAGAATAATCAAGTATCTTAGTTCTCAGGATACTATGACAAATCCCACGCAAGGAGCCACCTTTAAACAATAGGGATTCATCGACTCACTGTTTCAGAGGCTACAAGTCTTGCTTCCTCAGGGGCAGCAGTGCTCTGGCTGGCGGCAGCCCTTGAGGTTCTCTCCGCAAGGCTGCCTGCTCTTCCCCATGGCTTTCTCTTGTGCTGGCTTCTGGGTTCTTCTCCTTTAAGGCCTTCAGGAATAGGGTTAGGACCCATTTGGATTCAGTTGGCCACACCTTAACTAAAAAGAACATCTTCAAAAGGTTCTATTTTCCATGGGTTCACACCTACAGGAAAGGGATTAAGATTAAGAACATGTTTTTCTGGGGCACATAATTCAAACGTCCACTGCTTTTGGAAAAGCAAACGCTTCTGGTTCCAGGAGTGCCCAGAGAGGCAAATGGGTAGCTGAGCTTCCCGGGCTGGTTGGCCTAAATGATCTGCTACAGGTGGCCCAGATTCTAACAGATGAAGGGCGTGCAGCCTTCACATCAGTGGATGCTGGAGATTGCACCACTCTCACCTTTAACATTCCTTGCCCCCCACCACAGGCGAATATGAAGGTGGACTAACACATTATTCATGATTCCAGTGGAATGGATAACAATTAGTGTCTTTTCTCTCTCGCAGGCCGACTCTTTCTTCACAAAAACAAAACGAAGCAAAAACAAAAAAGACTTGTCAAATTCATAGAGACAGAAAGTAGATTAGAGTTTACCAGAGGCTGCGGGGAGGAGGCATGGGGAGTTATTGCTTAATGGGTACCTGGTTTCTGTTTGGGGTGACGAATCATTTTGGTAATGAATGGTGGCAATGGTAGCACAGCACTGTAAATGTAAATGTAAATGTAAAAGTGATAAAAATGGCAAAATTTTAAAAAGGAAAAAAAAATTTCTTTAAATATTAGTTAATAAAATGTGGAGCACTTTGTTTTAATCTGCCAAGAAAGGGAGAGAGATTTTGCGGAGGTGAAGGGTCCCAAGTTATGGTAACATTTTTTTTTCTTAAACTTCACCTGAGATTCAACAAAAGGACATTTCTTATTGGCTTTATTAATAATCTCTCAAAGTTTTATAAATCTGGTACAAAAATGGTCCCAAATAATAAATAAAACAAAGCAGGCCCGTTTTAGTTCTTTCAGTATTGATTTGTATATCAAACGTAAAAGAAAATAAGTAGGGCATTACATGAAAGCAGACTTGTCAAATGCTAAGGTTGTACGTTATAGAGACGAGAAGAAGCAGTTACCTCTAACCCACTCTCTGGAAATGGCAAAATTCCAAGTTGTTTGGAAGAAGAACCTGTGATGAAAATGAAATCTTTGTGTCCCCCTGAATGCACCAACTGAATGTAGTTAAAATGGTTATTGGCACTGAAGATAAAATCAACTCTTTATGATTCTCTTTTATAGCTAATAGTTCCCTTTCTTCTTCTGTTGAAAAAGCGTGTACATTAATAAACATAAATGAAAAATATTTCTGGTCTAAAACTAAACCCTATAGTTTTGATGGATCATTAAACTCCACTCACAGATTGTTTCCTTGGTCCAATCTGAAGTTTTTGTAATGAGAATGTTAATTTTTTAACTTACAGCAACCATTTTAATTCAATTTCTTTGATGGAGACTACCAGGAACGCAGAGGGAATGAAAGACTTAGCAGGACCAGCATTGATGCTTTTTATGCCCCAAGCAAGCAAACAAGAATAAGATTATTGTGGCCCTGAATGGAATCAGAAATGGGAGAGAAGTTTTCTCCCCCCACAAGGGGCTTCTGGAAGAAAAACAACTTTAAGAAGCAATCTGTATTGGGAAAGCTACTCAACAGCTGTGAGAAG
>JAQZBX010079198.1:0-14013 GCA_029593785.1 Cabassous unicinctus | reverse complement strand
GCAAGTTTCTTATTGACATGCTCTCTTGCTTTCTGTTTATCTGTGAATATTTTGAACTCTCCTTCATTTTTTAATGCCACTTTGCTGGATAATGCCAGCTTGGCTCTGAGCCTCAGTGGAGTTACAAAGCATATTCTCCAGTTCATTGGACTCATCCAGGACAACTAACAAAGAGGTGAAGATTGACAACCACCAAACCAAGGAAATGAGAGTGCCTACAACTGCAAAATAGTGAGTCACGTCCATCAGCTGCATAGGATCAAAGCACCCTCTCAATTAGAGTTGGAGTGGACATCACTATCCCAGAATCCTCAGGATTAGGGAATGTAGTATGGGTTAGAGTGACTTACTGGTATTCTATAGATGTGCTGTGATTCTAGCAATGGGAGAAATTACAGCATTAATGTGGAGGCAGTGGCCACAAGAGGTTCTGAGGTCATGGGGAGGGAAAGACAGGTCTAAAGTGGGGGCTTTTTCAGGACTTGAGAATTGTCCTGAATGGCAATGCAATGACAGATAGGCCATTATATATCTTCCCATAGCCTGCAAAATTGTATGGGAGAGAGTATAAATTACAATGTGAACTATGGTCCATACTCAAAGGCAATGCCCCAGGATGTGTTTATCAATTGTAATGAATGTCCCACACTAGTGAAGGGTGTTGTTTATGTGGGAGGTTGTGGGAGGTGTGGGGATCAGGACACATGGGAAACCCTATACTTTTTGTGAAACATTTGTGTAATTGAAATATCTTTTAAAAATTTAAGATATATATTTAAAAAATAAAATAAAATAAAAGACCTAACTGCACATCTGGGATAATTAGCAAAAGAACAAAAAACTAGCCCCAAAGGAAGTAAAAAGAATGAAATAACAAAGATTAGAGCAAAGCTAAATGAAATGGAAAATAAGAGAGCACTAGTAAAAGTAAACAAAACCAAAAGCTGAATCCTTGAGAGAGTAATAAAATTAACAAACCTTTAACTGCACTAACAAAGAAAAAAAGAGAGGAGATGCAAATACATAAAATAAGAAAAGAGGAAGGGATATCACTACTGACCTGACAGAAACAAAGAGAATCATAAGAGGATATTTTGAAAAATTGTATGTGAACAAGATGGATAATTTAGAGTATATGGACAAATTCTTATAAACAGACAAGCAGCCTCCATTGATGAAAGAAGAAACTGATTAACTCAACAGAGTAATTACAATTAACAAGATAGAATCAGTTTTCAAAAACTTCCCAAATATGAAGAACCCAGGACCCGAGAGCTTCACAAGTGAATTCTACCAAACATTGCAGAAATAACTAACACAAATCCTGCTTAAGCTCTTCCAAAAAATAGAAGTGGATGGAACATTGTCTAACTCATTCTGTGATGCCAACATCACCCTAATACCAAAGCTAAAGATGCCACAGAAAAGGAAAACTATAGACCAATCCCTTTAATGAACCTAGATGCTAAAATCCTAAACAAAACACTTGTTAATCATATTCAACAACACATCAAACGAATTATACACCATGACCAAGTAAGTATCATCCCTAGTATGCAAGGATGGTTCAGCATAAAGAAATCAATCAATGTAGCACACCACATAAACATATCAAAAGAAAAATTGCCATGATCATCTCTATAGACACAGAAAAAGCATTTGAGAAAATACAGGACCCTTTCCTCATAAAAACACTTCAAAAGATAAGGATAGAGTGAAACTTCCTCAACATGATAAAGATTAAAGATATATATGAAAAACCCAGACCTACCATTATATTCAATAGTGAAATCCTAAAATCTTTCCCTCTAAGATCAGAACAAGACAAGGATGCACGCTTTGACAGCTCTTTTTAAACATTGTGTTAGAGGTACTTTCTCAAGCACTTAGGCAAGAAAAGTTATAAAAGGCATCCAAATTGGAAAAGAAGAAGTATAAATTTCACTATTTGCAGATGACATGATCCTATACATGGAAAGTCCTGAGAAACCTATGACAAAGAATCCAACACATAGGAATGAGTTTAGTAAAATGGCAGGTTATGAGAACAATGTGCTAATATCAGTACCATTTCGGTACACCAATAATGAGCAATCTGTGGAGGAAATCAAGAAAATAATCCATTTACAAGAGCAATTAAAAGAATGAAATAACTAGGAATAAATTTAAGTAAAAATGTAAATGCCTTATACACAGAAAACTACTCAATACTGTTAAAGGAAATCAAAGAAGCCTTAAATAAATGGAAGAATATTCTCTGTTCATGGATGGGAAACTAAACATCATTAAGATATCTATCCTACCAAAACTGATTTACAGGTTTAATGCAATCCCAACAAAAATTATCACAGCATTTTTGCTGAATTGGAAAAGCTAACTATGATATTTATTTGGAAGGGCAAGGGGCCCCCAATAGCCGAAGATATAATAAAAAGGAAAAATGAAATCAAATGAATCACACTACCTGCATTTAAAACATACCACAAGCCTACAGTGGTCAAAACTGCATGGTATTGGGAGAAGATAGACATAATGACCAATTGAACTGAATTAGGTGTTGTGATATACATCCCCACTTATACAGTCACTTGACATTTGACAAGGCCACCAAGCCCATTCAACTCGGAGAGAATGGCCTCTTCAACAAATGGTGCTTGGAGAACTGGATATCCATTTTCAAAAGAATGAGAGAGCATCATCTTCTCACAACTTATACAAAAATTAACTCAAGTTGGATAAAAAATTTAAATATAAGAACCAAGACAATAAAGCTCCTAGAAGATAATTTAGGGAAGCATCTTGTGGATATTGTATGAGGAAATTGTTTCATGAACTTAAATGCAAAGCAAGAGCAATGAAAGAAAAGATAGATAAATGGGACTTCTTCAAAATTAAAAACTTTAGCACCTCAAAGGACTTCATAAAAAAAGTGAAAAGGCAGCCTACAGAATAGAAGAAAATATTTGATAACCATATATCTGATAGGAACCTAATATCCAGCACATATAAAGAAATGCTACACCTCAAAAATAAAAAGAAAGACAATCTATTTAAAAATGGGTAAGTTATCCTAATAGACACTTTCGTAATGTGGAAATACAGATGGCTAAAATCACGTGAAAAGGTGCTCAACATCACTAGCTATTAGTGATTGAGTGGGGGCTTAGATCCCATGGGTCAGATGGATGGGACTATCTTGCTTGCAGTTGCAGACTTTCAGTTCCTTGGGATGGTGATTTTCTATTATTATCTCCTGGTTAGTTGTCCTTGATGAGTCTAATGAACTGGAGAGTAGGTTTTGCAAATCTGTTGAGGTTCAGGGCCCAAATGGCATATGGACAGCCCAAAGATTTAAATTTCTTGGCCATATATTTATAAAGTCTTGTACTAACCATAGGTTCAAATAGAAGGGGCAGAAGAGTCATGTGTAGGGAAATAAAAACCGAGTCCAACTCTGTCATACTGGTGAGAATAAATTGCCAAATAGGGCCCACCTTCAGGACACCAAACCCTGAGCTCTTTTCCCTGCCTATAGTGTCTGGATGTCTCCAGAGCCCTCAGGAGCCCCACTATTAGAGGCAATATTTAGTTTGGCAGCCAATGAAATCCTGCTGAGACATGCATAAGCGTAAATTATGGAATGACCTCCTCACTCACTTTGAAGTCTCTTAGCCATATAAACTCATTTTTCTTTACCCTTTCCACCTTTTGGTCAAGGCCTTTTTCCAGTTTTATTTTTAGTTGCTGCTTGGTAGTAATCCAGCAGTGCCAGGTAGGCTCATCCCTGGGAATCATGTCCCATGCTGAGGGGAAGGTAATGCATTTATATGAGTTTGGCTTAGAGAGAGTCTACATTTTAGCAACAAGGAGACTCTCAGCAAGTAACTGTTAGGCACTTTACAATAACAGGCTAAGTTTCAATTTTAAAAGAAAAGGTTCATAAATACAGTCATCAAGATTGAGGGCCCATCAAAGTTTCTTAGTCCATTGTAAAGATTTCTTATCAATTTTTATTTGCTCCTTTAAAAGACCATTCATCCTTTTTATAACACTCTTACCAGTGGGGTTATAAGGTAGGTGGAAAATTCAAAGAATATCTTGATTTATAACCCAAGACTGTATGAGGGGACCAGTAAATGGAGTTTCTTTATCACTGTTAATTTGGGCTGGCACCCCAGATAGGGCACTTACTTTTTTTAGGCAGTGAATTGTAGCTTGGTGGTTACAAGCGTTCCATGGCAGTGTCTGTGACAGTGAAAGAATACCTTGCCCTTCCTGAGAGCAGGAGGGGACCGATGTAATCCACTTGCCATCATGCTACAGGAGTCTGTGCTCTGCTAATATGTCCCATTGGGTGAGGTAATTATTGAAGTTGTTGGAGTGAACATTATGGAAAATTGTGGGTGATGTCCACAAGGTGCTGATGAGTAAAAGGTACCTGGAACTCCTCCACAGTGTCTGGTAGCCATGATGTCTGCTTTTCCTATGAAGCTTCTCAACTGCTTCTTAGATCGCAACAGCATGGTTTCAGATCTTTGTGAGGATATCTGCCTCAATATTCCTGAGAGGCGTGTTAAGGGAGTAGGCAGGGATGTAATAGACAGTTACCTGTCATTGTTGGCAGGTGTTTCAGATGTCCTTCCACAGACTTCTCTGCCACAGAGGGCAGCCCAATACAGTCCATTGCTCCTGTCTTGTTTTTCATATTGCAATTCACTCCTGGATTGGGATGATAGATTTCAGAGTGATGGGACACTACTGGGTTAAACCTTCTACTTTCAACAGGCATGGTATGTTGCACACAGTTGTTTTTTCTAAAAAGCTATATTATAATTTGGTCCCCTTCCATAATTGGGACCAAAATGCAAGGGGTATCTGTTTAGAATGTTGCCTTTCCCACAAACCCCAACCAAAGCTAATATTGGTGCTGGTTATACCCAATTTATAGGGTAAGTTAGGGTCTTCCCACATTTACTGCTTGAGTCTGTGTTATTTCTTTTTTACTTTTTAAAAAGCAGCTTCCTGGGGTCCTCCATTCCAATGCACAACTTTTTCTGGTTCAAATTTGGGATGAATGGTTTCCAGTTTCCCCAACAACCCCCAAAAGGTCATTAATTGTTTTAGAGTTTCAGGACACGATTAGATTAAAGTACAAAATCTATTTTGATAAAGCAGACTCTGCTTTGTATACTAACATAAGTTCTTATTTAATTTTTGGCTATTTGAATAGAGCTCTTTTAAAAAAATATATTTGTTAATTTAATATTACTATCTGGAGGTATGAAAATATACACTGAACAGACAAACATAAATGATTTAAGATCCAACAGAAGCATAAAATTTATTAATTTGACTTAAAATATTTACTCCTTTCATATGGCTGTTTCCAAGCTTCCTATCATTTCGCATCCTTGATTTTTACTGCTTTTAAGATCTTTGAATGGGGTTGAAGGGAACTCACACAGCATTAACTCACAGGTTTTCAGTTTCTTTATCTTTCCATAAGTCAAAGAAAATTTGAACATATGGGAATTTTTGCCCATTTTTCTTGCCATTTACAAAACAAGTTTAATTGCAATATTTGTATTAAAATTCATAGACCTATTTTTTTGGCTAAGCTTTTCTGTTATTTAATTAGCATCTAAGCCAATCTTTATTACAAAACAAAATAATTTATGTTTCTGTAACCCAGATCCCCCAAATACAGACCAAATTTCAGGATGCACCCTAGTGGTGAGCACTCAGGTACCAATGTCTCATACCCCATGAAAGCAAAAAGAAAGAGAGTAAAGAAAACAAAGGCACAAAAGGCAGCAGCCTTCCCCTTTAAAGGAGTGAAGGAGTGGGACTTAAACCCACGAAGCCTCTCCCATTATAACCAACCTCCACTAACTTAGCAAAGGTAAACCAAATGCTAACTCGCAGTTAACCAAAGCCAAACAATGGGTTCCGCTTTAAGGGAGTGAGGGAGCAAGACTCAAACCCATGAAGCATCTCCCACTATAACCAAACCTTTACTACCTTAGCAAAGGTAAATGAAATGCTAACTCAGAGTTAGCCAAAGCCAAAGAGAAATGGCAAAACTGAAACCAAATGTTAACTCATGGTCAGCCAGAAGGAAAAAAAAAACAGAAGTAATAAATAAAGGAACGAACTTACCACCAAGGGAAGAAGACTAACTGGTTCTCTGTCCTAATCTCCTAAACTGATTCCAGCAGTGGCCGGAAAGGGATTTTGCCCTGGGTAAACCCCAGTCCTCGGGAAATTCCCGAGCAGCTGCTGGAGTTTGGGATGCCCCAGTACTGACAAGCCTGTCCGCAGGTCACCTTGGAAGCATTCTTTAGTTAACATTTTTGTTTATTAATTTTGGTCCCAGCAGAGTCACCATTTACTTATGCCTCAAAGTTGGGGTTTTGGGGATAACGAGAGATGTAGAGGAAAAAAAAAAACTTTAACATGAGTGTTAGGCAGAACTTACATTCATTATGTCTGCAGACAGGAGCCAATGTTGGTCTAAAGAAACTCAGATGTACTGCTTGTGCTCCGGTTTTACTCTTGCTTAAACAAGTTACTACTTAGCATTTGCTTTGATTATGTATCAGCTTTTATGCATATGGATGAACATACATAGCTAGTTATATAATTGTATGACCAGTATGTTCAAAAAATCACTCTTGCACGCACACTGGATGATCAAAAAAGGGGCGGATAACTCCACCCCAGGGTGACAATTTTACTATATTAATTGAGCAAGTTGGAATGAGGACAGCAAGGGGTGTCTTCTGTGCAGGTCCAGGAACTGGGTGAAGCTGGTTTTCATACTTCATTTCTTCAACAGGATATTCTCAACCACAAGAAATGGAAATTGGCACCAAGAGAGGGTTGCATCTCATTATATTTTAATTTACATATCATTCTTTCCTTTGTATCCTAGCAACAGAGAGAGAAACAATTTACTTTCAAGTATTTGGTCATCCTAAATCTATCAGTCATAGGCTCAGTGAGATGTATATGCAATTTAGGTAATTGTAAAATATTAGTGTGAGTAAATAATTCTGAAAACTGATGAGATATCCAGGTCTCTGGTTTGATAACCATATAGCGATACACCCTAACGAAGCATTGGCTTCACTGTTTAGCAAATGAGTTTATCAGCTTTCTTTTCATATCAGATTTGGATGCCTTAAACCCCAATGGTTGTTCTTTGGAACATCCTTGACCTAGTGCATGACCATCAATCATGTGATCACTTAAATTCTTCACTGATTTCTTAGTTTAGAATTGACAATAGTATGATCATTCCTGTCAATCAAATTAAATGTTAATATCTGAATGTTCTCTTTCATATATTTCAGGTTATTCTGTAATAACCTGGGTTGATGATATTTTATGGACTGTATATATAGACATCATAACAATAACTTAAAATATAAAATTACTTTTTATTAAATTAGTGTAAATGATGCAATAATTTGAAATGATATTAGCAATGGTAATTTTTGTGCACACATATTCATGAATTATTAGTAATCAGGATAGCATGACAGTTGTGGATATTAATTTTTAATAATTTGAATGCTTATTTTTCAGTAGTTCAACAATAAAATCCTCTCTTAGATGGTCTGTTTTTCTTTCTCTGTTCAATGATTTATCCATTGAGACTTTTATCCTTTTGCTTATACTGTTCCCTAACAATCTCACCACTGTTTTCCAAGTAGAGTATTTACCTTCTTTCTTCATTGTGCTCATGTTCCTTTGAGATCTTGACAAAGGATGTAGGATTTTGAGGATTTTTTCTTAACTTTATTCTCATGTCTTTCAATTCACTTCATGGTGAGCATTCTCAATATTCATTCAGGATTCTGTCAGTTAACTTTTCTTCAGTACCCTTTCAGAGGCAGCTAAGCTTCAGGAAATTTCCCAAGCTTCAGAGTAGGAATATACATTGTGTTGTAATCATGATTTTTTTTTTCATTCGACTTTGTCACTTTTCAAATTTTGCAACTGTATGAGACACTTTTGTTTAATTTGTCATTCAATTCCTGTGAGAAGAATAGAATTACACTGTTTTATTTCACCTTTGTACATGTTATAAATATATTCATTTAATCTTATGATCTATATAATCATACAATTTTATACTGTTTTCCATAGCTTATTGATATTTTTATCATGAAACAGGGCCTCTAAAATGTCACTGAGAAACACTAACCCACAAACCACACTTTTGAACTTGTTCTTCCTTACATTTTACAAAACCCTTTCTCATAATCTCTCAATAATAAAAAACCTGTTATAAATCTAATTTACCACAACAGATTGGCCATACTATCTGTGGGAAAAAAAGGCATTAAAAGAGCACAGCTTTTCTGGAGGCTGCAATTAGTGGATTGACCCCCTGAGGATGTTAGAGATATACTTATTCCAGTGCTTTTCAGAAAGAGACCACTGGACACTGGACATAACAGGTAAGGCTGATAGACATTTCTTCATATGGTTTAAAATAAAACCATGCCTTGGTAAATAGTAACCCTGTAAGATATACTCAATGACGAGAAATGAAGGTAATGTTTGGGAACTGAAAACTCATATTTTAGTCCTCATGTAGGTTGTTTTTCATTTTTATGCTCTTACCTTCATGTGTTTGTATTTTGATTTTTATATGTAATTGGACAAAATTCTCATTTGGCCAAGATAATGTGACAATCCTAAATATTATTAGTATTTGTGTGTTTCTCCATATCCTAATTCTTTCAATTTGCTACATATTAATTAAGCATTGAAAAACAAACATTATTTTATGAGATAAAGATAACTCTATGCATCATAACAATCTATGTCAATATAACATTTACTCTTTAGGATGAAATTTTGGATGCTCTCCATTTTGATTTGAAACATCATTTTATCACTATATCCCTTGACTCCAAGGAGACAGCAGTGTGTTAGCAGACATGGGCAACTGCACCATCTTCATGGAATTCATGAGATATCCTCAGGGATATCTCAAGCTCCCGGGGACTCCAATTCTTACAAGGTCTAATGTTCTTAGTGATCTATCTGGGAGCCCTGATCTGGAAATCTTCTTACCATTACAGTTATTGTAACAGATCCACATCTTCACTTCCCAATATATTTCTTCATAGGCAATTTATCCTTGGTGGATTTTTGTTACATCTCAGTAACTATTCCCAATTCAATCGTGAATTCCCTGACAGGCAACAAATTTATTTCTCTCAAAAATGTGCTCCTCAGATATTCTTATTTCTCTTCTTTGGAGCCACAGATAATTTTTTCTTTGTGGTGACGTCCTATGACCGTTATGTTACCATTTGACAACTTCTGCATTATGGGGACACCATGACCCCGCATTTGTGCATACAGTTAGCAGGTGGCTCAAGTGTCAGTGGGCTGTTCTATTCTGCTACCCACAAAGGCACTGTGTTCAGGCTTTCCTTCACAAAGTCAAATGTAATCCATCAATATTTCTGTGACATCCCTCAAGTCATAGAAATTTCAACTCAGACTGTGCAGTTTTCTGAGTTTGTGGTACTTGCTGTAAGTTTTTGCCTTATCTTAATAAGCTTTGTCATCTTATTCACCTCCTATGTTAACATCTTTTAAACTGTGCTCTAGATGTGTTCTGTGGAAGCCCGGAACAAAGCCTTATCTGCTTTCCCCAAATAGCTACTAGTCTATATCATTTCTGTACTATTTTCTTGTTTGGGCCCCACCTCAAATGAATCAACAATCCATTCCTTCCTCACATCCATGTTCTGCTCCATGATACCCGCCTTCATAAACCCCATCAACTTTAACCTGAGGAACAGGGAGATTAAAAGTGCTTTGGAAAGAATGTTTAGAAGGTCATTCCAGTTACCTTAAGGAGTTGATTTTAAATGGGAAATAATGCTTCGATTATACAGAAATAAAATCTAAATTTTATCTTAAAATTTAGATAAGATAATTATGTGACTGTTAGAAAAAGAAGGACTTTTAAAATACATAAGCAGAAATTAACCATTGAATAAAGATTTTCCTTGAAGAAAATTGATTATTACTTCTTGTAATTACTCATTTTAATATGCCAAGTAGTAAGAAATAAATTTTGGATTTGTGGTATCGTCTTATTATGCTCATGTTGGTTTAACTCAAGAAAGATTTAGAAAGTTTTATCATTTTCTTATGTTCACACTGCATTAGGCAGAAAGCTAGGATGAAACAATTCATTCTACCTGCAAGTAGATGCAGTAAACTCTTCTGTTTCACATTTCAATATAATTTTTACATTTTCATGTTGATTCTTTGATATGCTTATATGCTTGAATTACTTATATACTTGTATCTATTCATGGCCCTTCATTTCAGTGTAATTTACACATTATGTCTGTGAACATAAAATGTTTATTTTCTTTAGATAATTACATAGAGAAATACTTACACCTATAAATAGATCCCTCTATGTTCATAGCACTATACAACATAAAATTTATATCAAGGTTGCCATTTATCAGAGAGATAGCAGTGGAGAGAAAGTACACTGTTGGTATTCACAACAGAGAGTCTATGATCTACTGCCTGGTAGCTATACAGACAAAGAATGAAGACAAAAATATGTAAAATATATATCATGAAAGCTAAAGTGTTTGATAAAGTTTTAATAATTTAAATATCAATCATTTCGAGTGACAAAGGATAGAACATGCTAATACGGTAATGCTGAATTCAGCCATGGACACTCTTGTACATGATATCATGGAATAACTCATGATGGGTTGAATTAAAAAGAATCTATAGATCTGGTGCAGTATGAACTGTTGATAATGGACAATCAGAGAAGAAAACAGTGGTTGTCCACATTCCATGAACCCTGCTTGAGAGAAAACAGAATTTATTCCCATTAACCTTAAAAACTACTTCTAGAAGTACTGTTTTAAGCTTAATTCTTTGTGCCATTATTTGATATCATTTTCGGCGTGTGTGTTTGTGTGTACCTGTGGATAAATACTGTTAATAAATGATAAAAGGTTTTTGTTATCCCCATGATATCCAGATTATGTAGATAACCTTGAACTATTTTAAGTAATTAAATTTGTATTGTAAAAGAATAACAGTCATAGTTTGAAAGCCCAAATGAAAAATAAAACTCAATTCATTTTATTTCAAATAAAATTGCTGTATAAGGCTTAGTTCTTTGCACATGTATTTCATTAATTCTAATTTTATTAATTCTAATAAGTTATTAGAATTAATTTATTATGAAATAAACTACTCAGAAATTTTTGTTTTTTTTATTTAAGTCAAAGGATCAGTGAGAATTCTTAAAGTTTTTTTGTTATTCTAACACCTGTATTATTTTCCATAGCACTCACCACATTCATTTCCTAATGCATGGATACCATTCTGTTAAAACTCTCAGCTTACTAAATGATTTGATTTACAACATTGCATTTTTCCATATATTATATGATTAGAAATGTACCAATATTATACTTTCACCATATTTTTGACAGAAAATGGTAAAACCCAGCTTTCCATAGTTGCCATTCTTATATTTATAAAAATGTATTTCATTTATGCTTGATCTTTCATGTTTTATATTTTAAATGAATTAGAACTGCTGATATTTAATGTCTATATAGGAATTATATTTTCAATATAGCATTTTTATCCATCTTTTTTGGTGTTTCTATCCATATTCCTTTCATTTAAAAATGGTTTTGTTAATATGTGTTAGCATGTATTTATTCTATTGTATATTTGAGCAAGGGAAACCATCTTCTATTTTTTCAATCACTTGTTTACTTTGTCTCTATGTCCTTTTCACTACAGATAACTTTTATTAAAAAGAAATTCTTTTGGCAATATTTTGTTGATTTAGATATTGTTCAGGGAGGTTATACTAATGAAAGCTCTGTAGTTTTATCTCTTAAGTTTAGTCTTTTATTTTATTAGTATTTCATCATTTTAAAGCAAGAAAAAAATTTTACAGATGAATGTTCTTCCTTTGGGGTTCTAATCTTCCTCTCACCATCTTCCAAGCAATCTACTTCTGTGTTGTCTGAGAAAACATTTTATCAAGTTTATAAAGTACATGGAATATATATACTTATTCCTGAGTACTATTTGTTTGGTTCTTTTAACATATTTATTCTTCTATTAGCAGTATACTGTATGGCTTATTAAGTACTTGGTAATATTAATATGTTATTTTATTGACCTTTTAGTCAAAAGATTATATTAATATATAAAGCCAATGTGGTACTTAAAAATATGAACTACCATGCAAAACAGCAAGAGAAGTGTAGAAAAAATAAGCAACCCTTAAAGGATACTCCACATACATAGCTGAAGAAAAATTACTTTCAATGAAAGTTTCAGCTCAAAAATAATCTTACATTAAATGGAACTCATTCTGAAATGCTGTTAAGTTTCTGAAGAACTGACAATCACATCCTAAAATTAACATGGGACACATATTGATCAATCAGAGAGAAGATAATGTATCTCTACTTCCACCAGCCAACTTCTCCAGAGGAATTCAACAAAACCTTCATCAGAGCTCCCAGCTTGCTGTCTGCCTTATGTAATTCAGACTTTCCAAACCGCACAGTTGTGTGAGCCAGTTCCTATAATACAATCCCATAATATACCTATATATGATACACAGAATATATACACAGACACACAAACACACACACATTCTGTCAATTCTGCTTCCCTGAGAGACAATGACTAATACAGGCACTATTTTATATAAACCTATATTTTATATAAACCTGTATTAAAAGATTCTTATAAGTTTTAAATATTGAGATATATATTCATAACTTTCATTGGAATAAAAATACTTTTATTATATGAAGTGTAAAATGGTACAATATTAGTGATGATTTTGACAATGGAATGTATATGCATACATAACTTTCATGTGTTATTAATAGAAAAACAAATCAGAAAAAAAAAATTTTAAAGACATTTTCAGAAAGTTGTTGAAGAGTTCTTTGTGTGATGGGGGCTAAATTAACTAAACTCTAGAATTTAAAAAGCCTTTCCAAGACTGCAAGGTAGAGAGGATAATGTCGTGCATTAGCAGAGAGGCTTTGTGCGGTAAGGAGATTCCAGTGAGGACATTAAAGACTGCGTGCTGGAGAGGGGAAGCGAATGAATAACACATTCAGTGTCAATTCCATCCACAAAATCCCAGCAAAGACCTTATGAAGGCTTGGAGCCAGTGGGCTTCTTTTTAATTAATTTTGTGTGCTTATTGTCATGTACAACAGTGAAAAACTCCCTTAGGTAGTCAGTTTCTTGGGTTTTTGTTTGTTTGCTTGTTTTGTTTTGTTTTTGCCTGTGATTTTTGTTTTCCTTCCAGACTTACATTGCAGCTTACTCTGTGCAGCAAGGACCCCACACGGTTTTTGAGGTAGAATACCTGCCTCTGCTCGTCACACCATTTCATCTCGCTGGGTAGACCACACACACTTCAAAGGCCACTGCTCATGGGTCTTTCTGGATTCTTTACAATCTTGCCACTCGGATGCAGAACTTTGAGGATTTATTCCCTCTGAAATTATCCACCGAGTTCCTAATAATTTCCTTGTGAGAATTATCAGGCTTATCTCAGGATTCTTTCCTCAGTTCTCTTTCAGAGGCAACAGCTAGTCCGGGTCTCCTAAGTTTCAGGTAGTTTACATTTTGCCATATTTGCTCTTTTCTTTGTTCTTTCTGTGGTGTCTTTTTTCATACTTACAGTAATTGCTTTACCAGTAACTGATAACATTGAGGATGTTTCAGATACTTTTGGTTAATTTTTTTTTTTAAGTTTGTGATAAGTGAGCATTTTGATCTTGTTTTACTTGAACTTCTTTTCACTTATGTAATATATATTTAATTGAATTATAATTTATATAATTTTATATACATATATACACATAAAAAGCATTGTAAATTTTTTTCTCTAAAGGCCATTGCTCTTATTGTCATGAAATTATAACCTTGAAATATCATTGT
>JAQZBX010079197.1:0-14013 GCA_029593785.1 Cabassous unicinctus | reverse complement strand
GCAGCGAATGGACACAGCAGCACAAGCAGCAAGGGGGGGATAAATAAATAAAATAAATAAATCTTTAAAAAAAAAACAAAAAAACCCCACACAATTCCCAGAATACATCACAGCCACAATTAAGCGTATCTGTAAATATTACCAGGTTTGCTGGTGTGATTAGGTACATACAAGTGATTAGATAAGAGTTATTAATACCTCAAGTGTTTGATTCTTATCACACATTCAGATCTGTTCCGTCCCCATGTCTTTGCTCATGCACCTCTTACACATGCTTTATGGAATAAGAAAATGCCTGAAATGTTCTCTTCCATTTCTGTACCAACCTAAGTTTAAGTCCTTTTCACCCTCCAAGAGAGGAATGTTTCATGAAAAAGATCAGTCTTAGAGAAAGGGCATTTCTCATAGGGTCTATTATTAAATTCTTTCTGTGAACTCAATGGTCCATTTCTTCATTCACTCATTCATTCAGCATCAACTACATGCAAAGTACTGTGTTACGTGCTAGGAATATGACTACAAACAAGAGGGAAATAATTTCTGCCCTCAGATACCTTATAGTCTAGGAAGTTGATTTGAAATCCTGTCAGCAATTCTCGTGCTGAAGCCAAAACATGTCAAACTTTTGTATAAAGATAATGAAACCCATTACCTTAAACAGGATGGAGGGCTATTAAAGGAGAAACGAGATGAGCCTTAAGATTAAAATATTAAAAGGAAAGCCATAGCTGGAACAAGAGTGTCAGACAGACTGAGAATAATGGAGGTGGCTGGGGGGATAACCACTCCTGAATCTGTAATATCGGCCCCGAAAGCTCCCTAAAGGGCAGCAGACTCCCCGCATAATTGGCATCATATCACTGACTCATCTCACATACATTTTAAACTCAACTTGTCCCAAACTGAAATTATCTTTCTCCCCAAATTGCTCCTCTTCATGTGTTCTCTTTTCAACCATTATCTGCACAGTCACCAAAGTCTGGTTTTATCCTAGACTCCTCCTCCCTCATGCCCACCATCCAATCAGCTAGTTCTAACAAATCTACTTCCTAAATATTCTTATGGTTGGCTCCTTCCTCTTCATCCTCACTCTCATCACCTTTCCCTTGGACAACTGCAACTGATTTTAGTGCCTCCAGGCAAGGCCACCATCAAAACTATTTTCCATACTAAAATCAGAGGCACCTTCCTAAATAGAAATCCTCCCACATCAGTCCTGAATTTGAAAATATCCAATGCCTCCCCTTCACCTAAATGTAAGGTCCTTAGCATGGCATCCAGACCCTTCTCAATCTGGCCCCTACGTATCTCTCTAGCTTCACATCCTGCTCCAGAAATAATTGCTTAGTTATTACATACAAACAAAAATCTTAAAAGATATATTAATTTTTGTTTTTTAAGATTTATTTATCCCACCCCACCCCCCCTCGTTGTTTTGCACTTGCTGTCTGCTCTCTGTGTGTTCTTCTGTGTCTGCTCGTCTTCTCTTTAGGCGGCACCAGGAACCAATCCCGGGACCTTCCGGAGTGGAGAAAGGTTGCTCTATCTCTTGCACCACCTCAGCAACCTGGTCTGCTGCCTCTCTCATCGTCTCTCTTTTGTGTCTCTTTTTGATGCATCATCTTGCTATGCCAGCCCTCCACACGGGCCAGCTTGCTTTTCACCAGGAGGCCCCAGGAATAGAACTCTGGACCTCCCATATGGTAGATGGGAGCCCAATCACTTGAGTCACATCTGCTTCCCCCATTCTATTTTGTACTCATGCTTTCCCCTACTCCTTTCTCTACCTGGCCAACACGTACTTATCTTTCATGATTTCGTCAGACATGTGGTCTTGGAATATTCCCTCTACAGCCACACTGTGGTTGTAGGTGCCCTTCTTGTAGGCTCCCAAGATATCCCTCTATTCAAAAAACTTAAGACTGTATCACTCTAATTTAAAAATCTTTACTTGTCTATCTTCTCCATAAAGCTAACAACTCCCTCCCAATACAAGAGCAGGAAATTAATCTTATTTGGTTGTATAGTCCCACCCCAGCAATGCCAGGCTACACAGTAAGCACCTGTAGTAGCCGCTTTTTAGGGGACCTGTCAAACTATCCACAGTCCCCTTTGTTTAGGACTATCCCTCCAAACCTGTGCACTCAGGGTGGGGCCCTACAGCTATGTCTATGTGATATAAACTCACCTCCAGAACATAGCACAGATTAGGGATGGCTTCCTGGGCTAGGAAAAACCAGCCCAAAGGCTAGATTGGACTGGCCACTCAAATTGTCTCAGGAATGTGGAACTGGCTCGGTGGCACTAAAGTGTCTGGAAGGTCATTTTCTACTAAAGTCACTCCTCAGAGAAAAGAAACCAAAAGAGAGGAAGCATGGATATTCTTGATTCCCAGCGGCTTTGCAATTCCTGATTCCAGTTCCTTCTGAGATCCAGGGATACTTCCTGCTCTTGGTGTTTGTGAATTAACCCTTCTGAGCCCTTAATAGGTTTCTTACCCTATTACACAATTGATCCCTAATCAAGACAGCACTCAATGTATGTTTACTGAAGTAAAATTAACTACCTACTTACATGTCTGTGTTGTGTGGGACAAGGCATCCATAACATGTTGGCTTCTAGACCAGTGATTCCCAAGCTCATCATTACAATAACCTGGGGGAATTTTCTTTAACAAAATAAAACTACAAACAAAAAATTATCTGGCTCTACCCCAGAACCTACCTCCATCAGAAATTTCTGAGTTTGAGGACAGCAAAATTCAATCTTTTTCAAAGATCTCCAGGTGAATCTGATGACTGCCCAGGTTTAACAACCATTGATTTAGAGTTAGAACCTTGCTACTCAAAGCGGAACCTAGATGCTTGTTAGAAATGCAGAATCTCAAGCCCCACCCCTGACCTACTGAATCAGAATCTGTAGTTTATTAAGACCTCCAGGTACATAAAGCTTAAGAAGCACTGCTCTAGAGAGTCTGCTTTGGATACAGAGGACATTGATTCTGGTAAGAATGCAAGAGCAAACTGTTATCTTCAACCTGAAAAAAATCTGCATTTCTCCCATGGGATCTGAGGACTGGTTAAAACTCTAAGAATTCTTTTAGAAAGTGGAGCAGTTTGGTATTATTTATGAATTCCAAAAATAGATATCGATCATGTTTGTACCTTGGTTTGTTCCTCTGGGTATATTAATTGTATTGGATTCAGAGGTTTCACCCTTACTCGATTAAATTATGATTGAGGCTTTGACTGGAGGGGGGTACAGATATGGCTCAAATGGTTGGGCGTCCCATATGGAGGGACCTGGGTTCGATCCCCGGGCCTCCCAGTAAAATAAAAAAAAAAAGAAAAAATATAGAAGGCGCGTGGGTCCCCAAGCCCTGTGCGCAGGCGTGCCAGGCCCCGTCAAGCCACACAGCAAGATGATGACATAACAGGAGAGTGACACAAGGGAGAGCCAAGACAAGATGCACTGAAAAACCAGAAAATGAGGTGGCACAGGTGGCAGAATGCCTATCTCCCACATCAGAGGTTCCCAGGATTGAATCCCAGTGAAGACAGGAGGAAAAGAATGAGAAAAGAGGGCAGGAAACAGACACAGAGAATTGCCCAACGAATGGACACAAAACAGCAAAAACGGGGTGGGGAAGGGGGGTTAAAATGGATAAAAGTAAAATAAATAAATAAATCTTAAAAGAAAAAAAAAAAAAAGGCTTTGCCTGGGCCATGTCAGTAGGATGCTGGGTCCCCACACCCTTGGTGGGTGGGGACTCACAGAGAAAACGACATGGCAGAGGAGACAGTTGCAGAGTTTTAATGCTGGAGCCTCGGGAAGTAAATACACAGAGAAGCAGCAGATATGTGAGGAAAGAGAGAAGGCTCCATTAGATACGGCAGAGGCCCCAGGAAGAGAGACGATCCATTCACCTGATAGTTTACAGCTGGCCTTGTGGAGGAGAAAGCAGAGCAGCTGAGCCCGGAGAAAAATGAGCCCCAGGAGAGAGACAAGACTTGTCCCAGCCTCCAGCTGATACTGGAAGAAGCTGGGACCATGGAGCCTTAAGAGGAAGAGGAAGCCTGAACCCTTGCAGATGTCAGCAGCCATCTTGCTCCAACACGTGGCAACAGACTTTGGTGAGGGAAGTAAGTTACGCTTTATGGCCTGGTGACTGTAAACTTCTATCCCAAATAAATACTCTTTATAAAAACCAACAGATTTCTGGTACTTTGCATCAGCACCCCTTTGGCTGACTAACACAGTAGAAGACCTCTATCTC
The DNA here is from genome assembly GCA_029593785.1 of Cabassous unicinctus. NCBI lineage: Eukaryota > Metazoa > Chordata > Mammalia > Cingulata > Chlamyphoridae > Cabassous > Cabassous unicinctus. The sequence continues at coordinate 9,737 of JAQZBX010079197.1, read as the reverse complement.
ACTCCCTATATACAAATCAACTCAAAATGGATCAAAGACCTAAATATAAAAGCCAAGACCATAAAACTACTAGAAGAAAATACAGGGGAACACCTTAAAGACCTTGTGGTAGGTGGTGGTTTCTTGGACCTTACACCCAAAGCACACAAATGAAAGAAAAAATAGATTATGGGACCTCCTCAAAATTAAACACTTTTGCACCTCAAAGGACTTTGTCAAAGGGTGAAAAGGCATCCAACTCAATGGGATAAAATATTTGGAAATCACATGTCCAATAAGGGTTTATTATCTATGATATATAAAGAGATGCTACACAACTCAATAAAAAGACAAACGACCCAATTAAAAAATGGGCAAAAGACTTGAATAAACATTTGTCCAAAGAAGCAATACAAATAGCAAAAAACACATCAAAAATGTTCAACATCACCCATGATTAGGGAAATGCAAATCAAAACTACAATGAGATATTTCACACCTATCAGAATGTCCACTATTAAAAAGACAGAGAAGTACAAGTGTTGGAGACGATGTAGAGAAACAGCAATGTTTATTCACTGTTGGTAGGAATGCAGAATGGTACAGCCTCTGTGGAGGACTGTTTGGCAGTTCCTAAAGAAGTTGAATATAGATTTGCCACAGACCCAGGAATACCTCTATTGGGTATATACCCAGAAGAACTGAGAGCAGTGACAAGAAAAGACATCTGCACACTGATGATCATGGCGGTGTTATTTACAATTGCCAAAAGGTGGGAAAAACCCAGGTGTCCATTGACTGATGAATGGATAAACAAACTGTGGTATATTCACACGACAGAATATTACACAGCTGTAAGAAGAAATGAAGTCATAAAGCATATGACACCATGGATGAATCTGGAGGACATTATGTTGAGTGAAGCAAGCCAGACATAAAAGGAGAAATACTGTATGACTGCGCTACTATGAACTAAATATATCGTGTAATCTCATGGAGTTACTAACTTGAATATGAGTCACCAGAAAATAGATTGAGTTTATAGAGAATGGAAATTGAGGGTTAACTTGTACAGAATTGGTAAAAAGGATGTGTGTTAATCTTTGGAAATGAATAGAATAGGTGAAAGTCCAACATAATGTTTGTAACTAGCAGTACTATTATGTGGGTATGAAAATGGTTTAAAGGGAAAGTCTAAGGTCATGTATATTACTAAAAGGAAAGCTAAAAAAAGGGAACATGGAACTGTATAGCATAGTAAAACTGCATGTGAAATATATGTATGGTTAAAATTGCATATATAAGACCGTTTTTCTTTGAAGCTGAACAAATGTATGTTAATACTACAAAATGTTAATATCAGACCAAAAAAATTATGCCAAGTGAAGGAAACTAGATACAAAGTACTACATAATGTATGATTTTCATTTATAGAAAATGTAAATATAAATCAATTTATAAAGACAAAATTAGATTAGTGGTTATGTAGAGCTGGGGAAGGAATGCTAAGGGATGTGGAGTTTTTCTTTTTGGAGTAATGAATGTGTTCTAAAATTTTTGTGGTGATGAATAAACAACACTGTGATTATACTAAAAGCCATTGATTATATACTTTGGATAGATCATATGGTAAGTGAATATATCTCAATAAAACTGCTTAATGAAAAAAAAAAAAAGGAATTCTTTTAGTTCACTCCTTTGCCTTAAGACAGACCTCCATTTCTATAATTCAGAATAGGAGAGAAGAAAAGGTTTCACCTATTCACATCCAAGTCTCACAACTGACCTCTCCAGTTTTGGATTTGGAAAGATATATAAGCTTGAATTCCAGATCGGCTATCTATTAACTGTGTAATCTTGGGCAGTCACTCAACCTTTCTGACTCTTGTTTCTTTTCTATAAAACTTAGATAATATTATCTACTTTGCAGGGTTGCTAAGAGATCTAATAAAATAATGTTCAAAAAGTGCCTAGCATAGGGCTTGGCATAGAATAGGTACTTACCAAATGGTGGTTAATAGTATTATGTTGCTTAGTTTTACAGTGTGTAAGAAAGGCTTTTGCACTAGATGAAAAACACCTGATACAAGGGATGAGCAACTACAATAGTTGGGTCTGTAAAGGGCCCAGGAAATCACCATGTGAAGGATGGAGTCTTCTGCTTCTTCATGGGAAGTGACAAGGTGTGGATGAGCTGCCACAGAATCTCTCTCCAAGTCCTTTGACGAAGGGCCAAGGCTTCATGCAGCTCCTGTAACATTTCCTAGAGTGGGGCTGCTCCACATTAACCTACTGGGATCCCTGCCAATAAGTAGCAGCATGGCAAGGTAAGCTCGTGGCTCAATGGCTCCCTGCAGCTTACATTCTAGGGCAAAGAAAAACAGAAAGCAAAGGCTGCTGCCCAGGAAAATAATAAGATTAGTGAATCATCTCTGCATGCATGTGTGTATGTGCAGATACATGTAAAAGACCAAGATTCCTCAGAAAGGGGTGAATGGGGGTTTCAATGTTTCTAAAATGCAAGGATATTTTAGATTGGAGTCTAATGGAGAAAGGAAAACTAATCCAAGGCAAGTCATACAAATATCAAGATAAACTATACTGCAGCCAGATAGGAAAGGACAGGTGGTCAGTGTAAGCCTGTTCAACAGGCATGAAAGTTGGGGAAAAGAAAAATAACTGAAATCAAAGCAGAGGAATCCATTCCCCATCCCAAATGGAGAAGTAAAGGGGGAAGCAAAGGAGAGAGCCAAGACCAAGAGACACAATAGAAAATGGTCAGACAACATGTACCAAAATTTAATATGTGTGGATTACTCTGTAATTCCAATTTAGAAATTTATTCTAAGGAAATAATGATGCGTGAATAGTTAACTACAGTACAGCATTTTTAAACTAGTGAAACACCATGGGGATTGAGTACAGTCACACAATGAACTGTTAAACAATGTTTTAAAATGATGGAGAAGGATGTTTATTAACATGGAAAGCTATTCAGGCAATAGTATTGAATGAATAAGCTTTTAAGAACATGTATAACTTAATTCCAGATATGTTAATTTTTTTTCACACTTGCTCAGTACTGTTCAGACTACTGTCTTCTAACATTAGGGATATATCAGTGAAACGGTCTGAAAAGTATAGTATAAAAGAAAGAATTATGACAAGGAATAAGGAGACCCAGGGCCCAAACTGTTTCTATCTCACTATGGAATCCCAGGAAATCATTTCCCTCCTCTGAGTATGTTTCCTCAACTATAAAATGACAAGTGGAGAGAAATGGGTAGGCCTCCATTATCTTTACAGTCCCTTCCAGCTCTGTCTGGGATTTGATTTTTTTAATTTTGAGGTACTGGGGCCAGGGATTGAACCCAGGACCTGGTATGTGGGAAGCCAGTGCTCAACAGCTGAGCTACACCATCTCCCCCCGAGTTGGTTTTTTTCCATTTGTTTGTTTGCTTGTTTTGTTTTTAGGAGGTACCAGGGATCGAACCTGAGACCTTGTACATGGGAAGCAGGTGCTCAACCACTTGAGCTACATCCGCTCCCCAGATTTGATTTTATATCATTGCAAACTCCACATTAGGCACAGTGTCTTGCTATATATATAGAAGAACTCCAATAAATGTTTATGGATTTAATAAATGCAGACCCAAACCACAAGGCTGTCTCTACATTCTAGCCCATGAAATACAGAAATACTACTTCAATTCCTCTTGCATTCAAACTGTCCTGATGGAGACCCCCAACCCCCACCTAACATATATGAGAGGTACTGGTGGCTCCATGGATTCAAAGGCAGGTAAGGCAATTCAAGGGAAATCAACAGCTTAAGAAGCCAAATGTTAAAGCCCAACCATAATCCTGGATTGAACCCAGTTGCCAATTTGGAGCCAGTTTCTTCCTTTTATCTCCTAGACCAGGAAACAAACATAATATGAACAGTCCCCTGTGAAAGGTCCAGGGAAAAAAACAATTCTCCTAGAGGTTACCGGGAAAAACTCCTACTTGTCTAGCATTCTGGTCTTGAATCAGATGCAGGCACTGGCCCCATTCCAATAGAAAAGTGTCTATATATCAGCTTGAGAAGAAGTAACCACCGTTGTCTCCAATTGTAATGTCTATTAATGATTCAGCTGGGGAAAAACCCTTGAGCACAGGAGACAAGATGCTCCTCCTCTGTTCACCCTCCTCAATTACAAGGCCCAAAGTCACTATCCCTGAGATAAAGGGCTCAGATCTCCTAAGAGAAAATTTTCCCACCTCAAGTTTGCAGTGGTTGTCAGCTGGGGGTATAGATGTTTGAAAATGCATGCATGTGCACCTGTGTGTACTTGTGCCTTAGTGTCACAATAACTGGGGGTGCATTGCTGGCATCTAGAGAGCAGAGATCTGGAATGCTAAAGATCCTGCAATGTGAGGCAAAGTCCCAGATAACCGAGAATCTACCCAAAACACCAAAAATGTCCTTGTTGAGTAAAATTCCTCCAAATAAATTTTTCTTGAATCCCTCCATAGGATTGCTGTTCAGGCTCTAACATTCTTTTTAAAATTTTCCCCATATAAAAAAACTCTACTTTTAGAGAAGTTTTAGATTGCATAAAAGTTACATCAAAAGTATAGAGGATTCCCTTATACCCCACCCCCTTACCCCTCTCACATTTTCCCCTATTAATAACATCTTACATCATTGTGGTACATTTGTTACACTTGATGAACAAATACTGAAGCACTGCTACTAACCAAGGTCTATAGTTTACATTATGGTTTACATTTTTGACTGTACACAGTTTTAAAGGATTTGACAAAATGTATAATGGCCTATATCCATCATTGCAATTTCATGCAGAACAAAGGCCCCAACATTCTTGACCATTAATTTCCTCATATACAAAGGGTGACCCAAAGACCGTAAGGTACCACACTAGGTAGGATTCCTGGGGCCCAAACTTGTGCTAGTCCAAGCAAGGCCTTCCTAAAGATGAAGAAAGAAAAGGGCAGGAAGTCACCAACTCTAGCATGATCACACATAAGAGGCACAAAAGCATTCTTACTCCACTACCTAAAGCCTTATTAATAACATCAATTAACTTTGCACAAAAGCTTAGAATTTATAAAGCATTTGCATAAGTGTTTCCAATCTAGAGATACTTCTAGATGAACTTGCCAACATAGCAATTCCATCACTTCTATATCTATACTCTTTTTCCCAATAGAGTCAAATATTCTGAAAATAAGACAAAGACTAATTCTGGGGCAAATCCCAACATTTCTTACTAGACAGAGAATAACCATATGGCCTTAAAAAATATGGCTAATTAGCAGGTTGCTATCCTAACTAGGAAAGATAGATGGGACATATAGATAAGAATGCTGTCAATCTCTCAGTGGAGATAGGAAAAGAAAGATGTACACCTGGCCAGGCCTAAGGAATTCTGCAAGCATTTAAAAGCAATTTCTGAAATACTGCATCTCTTTGGGAAAGTAAAATAGTAAGACGAGGAATTGAAACAAAAATCTGATCAAAGCAAAATTCCCACTTAATCATATTTTACTCCCCTATATCTCAAATTGAGTTTTATATTCCACTTCTATGATTTCAGGACTCTGAATATGTAAACTCAGGGACAATATTATAGTTATTTTCTCTACCCTGGTACCTATCATTTCACCCCAGCCCCAAAATTAGGCTGCCTCAGGTTCTCTTCCTTTTCATCTGGTAGCAAACCACAGCCCAAAGTGATCTTGTCCACTTCATTATGATCCACCAAGTCCATCTGTGAAGTCAGTGGTGTACCTCTGACCATAACTTTGGGAGACGGTGAGAAAGAGAAAAGCAGCCCTTACATCTCGGAGCCACCCTCGTACCATCAGCTAGGCCTTGGTGATCTGTTGAAAATAATTTCACAGAACAGCAACATTAGACAAGGCCACTCTGTGACTGTGATAGATCAAGACAGAAACAAGGCCACTCTGTCATCATATCTGAACACAGATAAAACATAAACATTGTCTAAACCACAAAAATATCACACCTTTAACCTACCACGAATGACTGCTTCATCTTTATCAATTACAGCTTTAACCTCCTTCTAGTCTTCCCTCCTCCTAGATAAGATTAAGATACCCAATGCGATGGTTAATTTTATGCATGAACTTGGTTAGGTTATGGTATCCACTTGGTCAAACACTGACCTAGATGCAGCTGTGGAGATATTTTGTAGATGGAACTAGCATCTACAATCAGTAGACTTTAAGTAAAGGAGATTACCCTTGATAATGTGGCTAGACCTCATGACCTCATCCAATCAGATGGAGACCTTAAAAACAGAGAACTGAGAATTCTGGGAAGAAGAAGGAATTCTGCCTCAAGACTACATCCTTCACTCCTTTGTGAGTTTCCAGCCTAAGGAATTAGGACACAGGGCTTCAACATCTCTGTTCTTGGAATTTCCAGCCTCTGACCTGCCCTACAGAATCCAGACTTGCCAGTACCTACAATCTCATGAGCCAATTCCTTATAAATCTACACACACACACACACACACACACACACACACACACACTGTTGGTTCTGTTTTTCTGGAGAAAAGTGACTGACACACTAAATATAAACTTCCCAAATTTAATGGAAGACATGAACATGTACATTCAAAGCCCAACGAACCCCAAAAAAGATAAACTCGAAGAGAACCATGCCCAAACACTTAGCAATCAAATAGTCCAATGCGGAGGACAAGGAAAGTCCTGAAAGCTTCAAGAGAAAAGCAATGAGTTATGAATAAGGGAATCTCAGTAAGATTTAAGTGCCAATTTCTTATCAGAAACCATCTGGAGGCAAGAAGGCAGTGGGACAAAATATTTAAAGCGCTGAAAGAAAACAATTGTCAAACAAGAATTTTACATCCAGCAAGACTGTCTTTCAAAAATGGGGGAGAGGGAAGCAGATGTGGCTCAAGCAACTGAGCTTCTGCCTACCACATGGGAGGTCCCAGGTTCAGTTCCCAGGGCCGCCTAAAGAAGATGAGCAAGACAGAGAGCTGACGCAATGGACTGGTGCGGTGAGTTGAGGCAACAAGAGACATAGGGAAGAAAACATAATGAGAGACACAACAAAGCAGGGAGTGGAGTTGGCTCAAGCGATTAGGCGCCTCCTTTCCACATGGGAGGTCCCAGGTTTGGTTCCCGATACCTCCTAAAAGGAAGATGAGCACACAACAAACAGACACAGCAAATGCAAAACAGTGAGGGGGTGGGGAGAAAAAAAAACAAGGGGGGGGAGATTAAGACATTCCTAGATAAACAAATAAACAGCTGAAGAAGCTCCTCACCACTAGACCTGCCCTACAAGCAATGCTAACAGGAGTCCTTCAGTGTGAAAGGAACAGGCACTAGACAGTGGAATGAAAAGGCATAAAGAGAAAAAGACCTCTGGTAAAGGTAACCATATGGATAATTATAAATACCATTACTACTGTATTATTTTTTTTGGTATGTATCTCCATGTTTTACTTCTTATGGGTCCTAAAATACAAATGGATAAAAACTAATAAGGTTTGAACATACAACATATATAAAGATATAATTTGTAAAAGTACAACAAAAAGTTAAGGAGTATGGAAGGATATATGAACAATGTATTTGTACGCTACTGAAGTTAAGTTGGTATCAAATCAAATGTGATTATTGTAGATTTAGGATGCTAAATTTAAGTCCCATGGTAACCACAAAGAAAATATATGAAAAATACATAAAAAGAAATGAGACTAAAAATGGTACAATGCAAAAATAAATAAATAAATATGAAAGTAGGCATTAACAGAAGAATTGAGGGGCAGAAAATATAAGACTTAAAAAGACCAAATAGGGAAGCGGATGTGGCTCAACTGATAGGGCTCCCGTTTACCATATGGGAGGCCCCAGGTTCGTTTCCCGGGGCCTCCTGGTGAAGGCAAGCCAGCCAGCGCGGCTCAGTGAGCTGACGCAGCAGGACGGCCCAGCAGGGGGAGACAAGCAGACACAGAAAAACACACAGCAAATGGACACAGCGAGCACAAGCAGCCTGGGGGAATAAATAAATAAATAAAAATCTTTAAAAATAAAAAAAATAAATAAAATAAAAATAAAAAGACCAAATAGCAAAATGACAGGAGAAGAGGCATAAATATATATCTAAAAGCTCCAGAAAACAAAGTATTGAAGTAAAAGGTTGAGTGTCAAATCAAGAAACAGGCCACTAAAAGTGGTAGGCTCTTGTAGCATCCTGGCTGGCTCTAACCCACCTCTCACCAGTTCAGGGCACAGCCTACCACACTCCCTGTGTTAACCCCTAATCCTGAGTCTAGAGGGAGCAGAGTAACCCTCGTGTACATACTGGGAGCATGCATTGCTGGCCCAATATTTCTAGTGGTGGCCTGAGGAACTTGCCATCCCAGAACTTGCCCTATGTGTAGAAGGTAGCTCACCAAGCTCTCCTACAGAATACTGCAGACAAGTAGTCAAATCATGCTACCTGGCACAAGGAATTGCTGGCTATAGTACATACGGTGCAGTGCCTAGGACTGTGAGGAAACTGTTTCTTAGGGAAGAGGGGACATTCAGATCTGTGAAAACTGGAGAACTCACAGGACCACACATGCACACCTGAGACAAGATGCATGTGCAGAAAGGATCAGGAGGCCCCTTTGCTTTGACCTGGAGTTATTCAGCTATTTCCTAAACTTACTCTATGACTAGGCCCTTAAGGAGAGCACCTGAACAGGTCAATCTGCAAAGACTGGGACAGGTGTTTCCTTTTTTTCCATTCTTTTCTTTTGTTAACTATTGGCAATCAAGGAAAGCTCTGTCATAACAAAAAACTGGATACAAGATTAAAAAACAGACACCTTAGTCTCAAATCTAGTAAAAACAGACTAAGATATCAAAATGCCCAGGTTTCAACAAAGGTTACAAAACATACAAACAAATGGAGCACTGAACCAGGCAAAGGAGATTAAAGCACTAGAAACCATCAATAAGGAGGATCAGACAAAGACTTTTTAAAAAATGACCTAATTATGCTCAAAGACCTAAAGGAGATCATAGACAAAGAAATAAAGGAAATCAGGAAAACAACAGATGAACACAAAGAATATTTATAAAGATGGAAATTATGAAAGGGAACCAAAGAAGGTGAAGACCACAGTAACAGAAATTAAAAATTCCATATAGATGGGTTCAAAAGCAGATTGGAGCTGGGAACTTGAAGATAAATGAAACCAATCCAGTCTGACGAGCAGAAAGAGCAAAGAAGAAGAAAAAAAAAAGGAACAGAGTATGAGGAACCTGTGAGACACTATTAAGCATACCAACATACACATTGTGGGAGTTCTAGAAAGAGAAGGAGCAGAAAAAGTTTGAAACAATAAGGGCCCCAAACTTCCCAAATATGATGGAAGACATGAGATATCCAGGACGCACAACAAACTCCAAGCAGGAGAGACTGTAAGAGATCTAAACCACGACACATTATAGCAAAATTGTCATAATCCAAAAAGAAATGAGAGATGTGACTTGTCACACACAAGGGATCCCCAATAAGATTAACAGATTTCTCATCAGAAACCAGGGAGGCCAGAAGACAATGGGATGGCATATCTAAAGTCCTTAAAGAAAAACAAAAACAATAACAAAAAAACCTGTAAAACAAGAATTCTTTACCCAGCAAAATTATCTTTCAAAAATAAAGAAAAATTTAAGACACTTATAGATAAATAAAA
>JAQZBX010079196.1:0-14012 GCA_029593785.1 Cabassous unicinctus | reverse complement strand
TTTTTTTCCCTGTTAGTTTCTCTATTTTCTTCTCTTTCTCTTTATCTCTCTTTAATCTTGTTCCCTCTTTTACTCTAAGAAAACTTTTCATTTGTTTTTGCTTTTTCCCTTGGATTTCATAAACAATTGAAATTCCATAAACAATTCTAAAAGATGAAACATAGATTAAGATAAGTTAGGCATAATTGTGTTCATAGTGTTTCTTCCCTTACCTTCTCCAACCCCAATATTACCCCTCATCTTCAGTCTCTTTTTAAATTTTACGTCTTGTATATTATTGGTAGACCAACCTTCCCAAACCACAGATTTTATCACGTCACTTCAGGCTTACAGGAAATATGAACTCTTTAATTAAAGTCTGCTTGCTTGTTCCAAACATATCACTTAATTTCTCCCACAGAGACTCCTTTGTAATCAGGTTGGAGTGCTGTTACCTCTCTCTAGCCTATTAAATATATGTATCTGTATACATATATATATGTGTGTGTATATTTATTTATGCACATACATTGGGCACTTTCATAACATACCCTTTGAAAAAGGATTTTATATGGTTCGTAGCAAAAGTTACATCTAACAAGCCTAATAAAATTTAAAATAGGGGGAGCAGAAGTGGCTCAGGCAGTTGGGTGTCCACCTCCCACATGGGAGGTCCCAGGTTTGGTTCCCAGTACCTCCTAAAGAAGACAATGAGCAGACATCCAGAAAAAACAACAAGCAAGACAATGAGCAAACAATGAGCAGACAATGAACAAAAACAATGAGCAGACAATGAGCAAAAACAACAAGCAAACAGACTACGGAGCCATCTTGGGGGGAAATTTTTTTCTGAATAGAGCAAACAATTTTGTGAATATCAATTCTGTGATTGAACAAATTTGGGATTTTACAGGGAGTTGCATTAGACAATATACTAGAAAAATGTACTCAACAAAGGTTTTTGAATTAATATAAAAGTGGGCTTTGCCTAGATACTACTTAGATAAAATTCTAGGGCACTAAAGAGAAACTTGGTGAAGAAAATTCTGTGGTGGGAGTGGTTTAAGCTAATATGATTGAAGTACTTATGAACTCAGAGAACTAACTTCGTACCTCCCTCACTCTCTCCCTTCCTTCCTTCCTCCCTTCCTTCTTCCCTGTTTTAAGGAGGTACTGGGGATTTAAACCAGGAACTCATACATGGGAAGCAGGTGCTCAACCACTAAACTACATCTGCTCCCTGTCCCTTCTCTTCATAACATTTATCTCAGTTTCAATTACAAATAGCTTTTTTGATTGAACAGTGTCTGCTACTCAGTAGACAGGTAGCTCCATGAGAGCAGGGACTGTATCTGTCTTTGGTCACTTCTATATCCCCAGAGCCTAGGAAAGTGCCTGTCATAGGCCCATGTTAGAGTAACAATTGTTGAATAAATGAAAACAGTAAATATACAGACAGGACAGATCCAGAATCTTAGGAAATATCACTGTTGATGTTGCAAACTGTCCTGGCTGGGCTTCACAGAGCTGCAGCTTCGTGGGGTCATTTCAGGTGAGGGAATGGCCCTTGTTTGACTAGACTGAACCAGATATCCAGTTTAAAGTGGAAGTTGTGATGGTGTCTTTGATGTCACAGGGCCTTGGCTAAGTAGGATTATAGCTGTGGAAATTCTTTATTTCCAAAGAAGAGTGTCTAAGTGCACTTGCCTTCTTTCTCTGCTAGGGGCTGATGATAGCCGTTTGTGAATAGGCCAGTTGAGATTCAGCCTTTACTTTTCTCTTGTTTGCTATGTAGGATTGATATAACTTGTCAATTCAGTATCTTGATGTATCTGGGGCTTTTACAACACTGATTGGTAATGCTGTAGATGTAGATGCAAAAATTTCACATGGTAAAGTTAAGAAGCTGAGGAGAACCCCCAAAGGAAAATGACAAAAGCCCTTCTTTCATTAACCCCTTGTTTCTGTAAAATCCCATGTTGAATTTCACTTCATTAATTAAGTCATTCAAGAAATGTGAATTGACTTCTATGCCCCAAGACATATGTGAGTTAGGCTTAGTGAATTGGGTAAGGAAAAACTTTTGAAGACTTTGAAAACCCTTCCTTCCTCCCTCCCTTCCTCCATTTCCCCTCCCATCCTCCCATCCTAAACCTTATGTAACTTAATGTGCTTTCTCTACCACACACACCCTCTCCAAACCAGGAAGCTCAGGCCAAATTTGATGTTCAGTTTTCTTCAGTACTCCTGAAAGGAACTAACAACTGCCCTTTCCTTTACCACACTCAACCTCTTTTGGTTTTTTACTTAATGTATGTGGACTAATATATTGATGGAGAGGGATGGAGTAGGAGGGGAAAATGTGGAAAAGGGACTGTCACATAGAAGCCTCAGGAAAGGTTTATTCCTTTGAGCTAAGCTTGAAGTGTGCTGGAACCTATTCCCATGATGTGCCTGGGATGACACCCTGGAAATAGTGATGTTTCCTAAGATTCTGTCTCTGTCCTCTCTGTGCATTACCTTGGAGCCTACAGGATTGCAATGCTACTGAAGGGGAAAAACTGGTGGCAATAAACGTCTTCAACAGGGCAGATTAGGACTGAAAGTAATAGATTTACTCCAGCAAATGCATAGGATATTGATTTATAAAACAGAAATCCAGTTTATTAATTTGCAACATAGTCTAATAATTGAGAGCAGGGACTTTGAAATCAGATAGGAATGAGTGCAAGCCCTGGCCTTGCTATTTCTTAGTGGTAAGATTTTAGACAAGTTATTCAGTAACTAACTCTAACCCTTAGTTTCAAATATCTATAAAATAGAGAAAATAAAACTTCCTACCTCACTGAATTTTAGAGGACTGAATGAGAATACATGAGGATTGCTTAACTTGATGAATTCTCTGTAAATATGATTTTTTTTAAATTAGATTGGCCAGTTAACAAATTACTGTTTCAATAAGAAAGCCAATTTGGGAAAATCGTTGCTTTATGAGTTCTAAGTCAAAGCAAGGGGAGTTAACCCTAAGGAATATAGTTACTGGGGGTTGAACTTTTTCAATCTCCAACAACCATATGAGTTAGTTAAGTTAGTTGTTAGAACTTTCTATGAGGTTAAAGGGCTTGATATAAATCCAGTCTTATTTGAATTAGGCTGGGGAAATGCTGCAGGACAAGTTGCCATAATTCTTATGCCTATCAGGAAAGTTTGCAGATAAAGAGTAAACTACAGAGTGGAGCCTGGAGACACAAGTTGCTAAAGACGGATGTCATAGGCAGTACTAAGAAATCTTGGAACTCTGAGGCTCTGAGAATAAGCATAGAGTGAGGTCACATTCCATGTGAATTTGGTCATGAAGTCTATGATCAAAACATGGAAAAAATGGCAAATTCTGCTTTATATTTATTCCTGTGGGACAATTAGTTTTGAAGCATGTGAATTTTGAATTAGGCATGGTCTTCAGGCAAATACCCCTTGCACATTAAATGTGTCCATTCTATGTATTGTTCACACTATGCTAATAGTGTTAGTGGATAGTAACATGGAAGCTCCTTGTGTACAGGGCTCTTTTTGTATTTGTGGAGTAGAGGTGGCCCTAATCAGTGCTGGTGGCAGGTAGACTTGCACTTTGATCTGTGCCTCTAGAATATTGATATACTCTGCTTTCAAATGTCACTGAGCACATGAATGGGCTCAGTTTATAATCCTTCAACATGTCTTGCTTCACCTGAGAAGTATATTTTATAAGCTGATCAATTCTCTTGTGCAAACAGATCAGGGTATCTCCTCCTTGACATGAGGAGGACTGTCAAACTTTTACTTTGGTTTTCATTCTGAGGTGAAAAAAAAAAAAAGAAATCACCATTATTCTCTGTGTGCTTATAAGAAGAACCCCTGCTTATCATTTCAACATTTTCATAACAAGAACGTTCTCTCAGGATACAGGAAGGAGAAGTACTAGTGAGGAAAAGGGCAGGAATAAAATGATGGATTGAGACCAGTCAGGTCAAAGGTGGTGGTTATGTTCTGTCCCTGAGAGCATGTGGTAGTGTTAGCATGGGTGTCAATTCAAAAGTGGTACATATAAATATAGCAACATTTCTATTTTAATTATAGTTTCTTAACATGATGTGGGTAAATAATTTATTCTGTTATGAGCTCAGAGCAGATTGTCCTGAATTACTGAAAACAATCAAATGAACAAGCCAACCATAATCCAAAAGTTGAAAATTTACCCAATCCAAGAGCATTTTTTTAGTCTAGCTCATAACATTTTATGAAGTAGGGCAAAAAGGTTTTCATTATCCGCATTTAACAAGATGGATAATGGTGTTTTGCTGTGATTATAAAAGTAATATATTCTCACTGCAGAAGACTTGGCAGATACAGAAAAGCATAAAGAAGAAAACAAAATTCATTTGTAAATTCACAGCCCAGAGATAATAATTGTTAGCACTTTGATATACTTCCTTCCAGCCTTTTTTCCTATGCACATTAAAAATGTATAATTGCATTCATACTGCATATTCCATTTTGTACCCTGATCTCTTCCCTAAATATCAAAGCCATTTTCCTTTTCCTCAAAAATGATTCATAAATCATTTGTATATCAGATTTATGTTTATAAATTTTTCATGGCTTCCTTTTCTATAAATAGCTCCAGAAAACTCAGATTCTTTTGTAGTATTTTAAGAATGGCTTCCTCTTTAACTCCTCATCAAAGGAACATTCATATTGGAGTCAGATATGAGGCAAAGATCTATATTTGTCTCTAAACAACTATCTTTCCCCACACCATTTCTCTGAGAAATCCATCCCTTTGCCATTAGATTGTGCCATTTTATTTTACATAAAGTTTTAAATTATACTTTGGCTTGTTTCTAAGATTTTTTTCATTTTTCATTTATTTATATGTTGGTTCTTGCATTAACTTTAAGTACTCTATAACATATCTTAATAGCTAGTAGGTCTAGTTCTCCTTCAAAAATTGTTTGTCTTCAAAATTTTTTGGTTACTTTTGCCTGGATTTGCAATTTCAAATCTTTTTTTCTCAAGAGACATAAATTAAGAGAATTCAAATGCTCAGGGTTTTATGACTAGATATATGTGGAACCACCACAAAACTTCCTGACTCCTAGCCCAGTGTTCATTCTAAGTAATTATTAGAAATTTTCCCCAAATGGAAGCAGTCAAGCTGTACCTGGTTACAGACAGGTTTATATTTGAGTCCCGGTTTGTTTAGAATGAGCTCCAACTGCCTGTGGTTAAAATTGGACACCCCAAGGGATTTCACCAAGCCGGCATCTTTGCAAGCTTCCAAAGCCTACGGAGAAAATACCAAGAGGTCAAAAAAGAAGCCTCAAAAGAAGGAAAAATGAAGACTGTTTGTAAGGGTGACTGTGAATTCTTTGAAAAGTAAAGTTCTTGGGTATGTTCACAGGCATTCTCTGAAGAAAAAAAAGAAAAAGAAAAGGAGAGGGGCAGGAATTCTGTGATTGAATGAGTTTGGGAAATATATATCTTCCCCTTATATTTTCACAATATATACCAGCAAATTAATAATTATCTTACTTTCTCAAATTTGTTGAGGCTTTATTTATGCCATAGTTACCTGATCAGTTTTTATAAATGTTCTGCTTGGGTGAGAAAAATGTATATTACAAAACTATCTCTACCTACCTATCCATCTATTCATCTATCCATCTACCTATCTAGTCTATCTTTTCCTGGCTCCTCAGTAATTGAAAGGAATATGTCAGAAATCTCTCACTATAATGGTGGATTTATTAATGTCTTCCTATCATTCTATTAATTTTTGCTTTATCTATTTTGTAGATATATTTGGCACATATATGTTTAAAATTGCTATATATTCTTGGCAAATTTAATCTTTTATCATGCTGTAGTGACCCTTTTCATCCCTAATAAGGCTTTTAATTTTCAAGTCTATGTTAACTGATATCAATATACCTATACCAACTTTTTTCTAAGTACTTAACTGATTTTTCCCATCTTTAAAATTTTAACTTTCAAATGTCCTTACGTTTATGTCTATTATTTAACCTGCCAATATTTGTTTTGTAGTAGGTGAATTTGGTTTGTTTACATATCTTGTGTCTATAAATGTATTTGGACTGTTTCTCCATCTTAATTTATTTCAGTTCATCCCACTTTTTCCATGTTCCTTTTTAATTATTTATTGCTTTAAAAAAGTTTATATCTATAGCTTCTCCCTAATAAAGATAAGAACTTATCATACTCAAACATTTCTTGGTCTTTCCCATAACACCCATGGTGTTAATAGTATAGAAACTTTAATTCTAGATTAAATTCTAATTCAAAGGTATATTTTTCTCTTTTACTTTGATCTTAGTTATTTTTATTATTTTTTATTTTTTATTTTTTATTTTTTTAAAAGATTTATTTATTTATTTATTTATCCCCTCCTTGCTACTTGTGCTTGCTGTGTCCATTTGCTGTGTGTCTTCTCCGTGTCTGCTTATCTTCCCTTTGCTGTGCGGTCCCACTGCATCAGCCCCTCGTGCCGCGCAGGCCGGCCTGCCCTCACAAGGAGGCCCTGGGAAGCGAACCTGGGGCCTCACACATGGTAAACGGGGGCTCTATCGGTTGAGCCATGCCCGCTTCCTGTTGTGAGGGCTTGCTGCATCAGCCCACTAGGCTGCGTGGGCCGGCCTGCCCTCACAAGGAGGCCCCGGGAAGCGAACCGGGGCCTCCCATATGGTAAACGGGGGCTCTATCGACTGAGCCACTCCCGCTTCCCTTAGTTATTTTTAGAGATAACAATAAACTTTATCAAGTTTGATTTAATAACTTTCACTTTAAATATTTCTTGGAGCATCTCTTAGATTTAGATTTTTGGCTCATCATATTTAAGTTCATCATCCTCAAAAGTTTTCATTTTGGGTCTTTATGTGGCAAAACTCTGAGCAGTGTATATATCTGAAAATATTTTTATCATACTCCATTTTTGCCTTACAGTTTGGCTGGATAAAAAGTTCAAGGTCAATATTATTTTTCTACAATATTTTGAAAATACTATTCTATTATCTTTTTGCATTGAATGTTACTGATAATAAAAACCATAGAACAAAATAAAACTGATACCAATCACATGTACGTGATAAGTTATTTCTCTTTGGACATATTTTATTTTATTTTTTATAACTTTATTGAATTGTAATAATTGATGTACCATAAACTACACATATTTAAAGTTGTGCATTTTTAATTATTTATTTATCTCTCCCCACCCCCTCATTGTTTGCACTTGCTGTGTTTGTTTGTCTTCTTTGTTTCTTTAGGAGGCACCAGGAACCGAACCCGGGACCTCTGATGGGGGAGGGAGGTGGCTAATTGCTTAAGCCATCTCTGTTCCCTGCTTCGTTGTGTCTCTCATTGTGTTTTGATGAATTTTGATATACATATACACCTGTGAAATCATCATAATCAGATTATGAACACATCCAGTGGTGTGCTGGTAAATGTTCTACAATCAGATTTCCAGCAAAAAAACAACCCTAATTTGTAGTGTTTGTCAATTTCTATGGTGTAAATATTCACACCAGGCCAAATTCAAGTTAAGCACATGACAACACTGAATGTAAAGTTAGGAAGAGATGTATGCAATCAGTTCTTGCAAACTAGTATGAGCTGGTTCCACTACACCACTGAAAATTCCTCATTGAATGGCCTTAGAAATTTGGTTGAAAATCAGTTGACCATATATGGATGGGTCTATTTCAGCACACTCTTTTCTGTTCTATTAATCTATATATCTCTCTATGCCAATAGACACTGTCTTGATTACTGTAGTTATATAATAATTCTTGAAATTAGTGTATGTCCTTCAAATTTATCCTCCCTTTTCAAAATTGTTTTGCCTTTTCTAGGTCATTTCACTTCTAGATACATTTTGGAATCAGTTTTTCAATTTCTATTGGGATTTTCATCGGGATTGCATTGAATCTATAGATCAGTTTGGGAAGAGTTAGCATCTTAATCATATTGGGTCTTCTAATCCATGGACACGGTTTATCTGTCCATTTATTTAGGTCTTCCTTAATTTCTCTGAGTCATGTGTTGCAGTTTTTATTGTCTGGGTCTTGCACAGATTTTCTTAAATATATCCCCAAACATTTAATATTTGATGTTATTGTAAATTATATTGTTTTTCTTTTTAAAACTGCCAGTATATAGAAATAAAATAGACTTTTGTAAATCAACCTTGTATCCTACAATCTTGTTAAACTCTATTACCTTATTTTATAAATTCCTTAGGGTTTCCCATATAGATAATCATATCATCTGAAAATAAAGAAAGGATTACTTCTTCCTTTCCAAACAATTTGGCTTTTATTTCTTTACTCTGCCTTATGGCATGGTCTAGGGCTTTCAATAAAATGTTGAAGAGAATGGAGACAGTTTGCATCTTCATCTCATTCCAGTCTTGGGGGAGAGGGGATCGGGAGGGTGCATTCAGTCTTTCACCATTAAAAATGTTAAAGATTTTTCTTAGATGTCCTTTAGCAGGTTGAGAAAGTTACCTTCTGTTCCTAGTTTTCTGAGTGTTTTTTTTATCATGAATGGGCATTGGATTTTGTTAAATTCCATGTCTGCATTTGTTGATGCAAACGGTTTTTCATTTTTAGTCTATAAATATGGAGAATTATATGATTTGCTTTTTTAGTGTTAAGTCAACCTTTAATTATTGGAATAGAACCACGTGGCCATGATGTATTACCCTTTTTATATATTGTTGGATTCATTTTGCTAAACATTTTTTCAAAAAAAATTTGCAACTTTTTAAAAAGAGGAATTTCAATGTGTAGTATCCTTATGATAATGTTTTAGTATGGTTTTGGAATCCATGTAATACTGGCTTCATAGAATGAGTTGGGAAGTCATCTCCTATGTTTTGGGAAGGTCTACATAGAATTGGTACTATTTTTTCTTTCATGCTTGGTAAAAGTCACCAATGAATCTATCTGGGCCTGGAATTTTCTTGTCTTTTCTTTCTACATATCAGGGAATTTCCTCATTCTGACCTTTCAGTTTGAAAATATATCCTCAGCTATATTTATTCTTTTATTCCATCTATTGTATCATATTATTTATTTTTCCTAATTATTATTTTTGCTTGTTTATTTTTAAATATTTTATCATACTTATTTCATATTGCTAATATCTTTTCTTATCTCCTTTAACATATTATTTGGCCAATTTAGAAGTTCATAGAACTCTGTTCTGTTCATGCTGGGGCCTGTAATTGAGATATGTTGCTTTCTTGTGGAACAAATGCCTTATTATTTTGGGATGTGAGCTCATTTTCTCCTGGGGATATTGGATACATGAAAGGCAGTCCCTTAGAGGGGAAAACCAGCCTCTAAAGCTTCAATAAGCTTAGGAATAGTGTGTTTGGTCTCTCAGGTGGAGAGCACCAGCCATCATAAAACACAGTTAATACCTCCTAACCCTTCAAAAACAATTTTACTACTTGGATTTTCAACTGTTACCTCTATGAGGGAAGTGTATTAGGAAGCAATCCTCAATAGAGTGTAATTTCCCAGCCTTTGGAGTTTGAAGTGGGGAAATAACTGCCAGAGGTTACTTAGTAATTTGTGATTTTCTCAGCTTTTAACAAGTTCAGGATTTCAGTGCTGCTCTGATCTGATTCCTGATGATACCTGGATAAAAGTTCTAAGTTTCTGCATATGTGGAGCAGACAATGTTTGTCTCAAAGTTATGGCAGAGAAAAGAGAGCAAAAAGTACCCCAGAAGTTTCCCTCCTATATTACCCTCTCATTGCTTGTTGGACAGTCTTCAATTCTAGGTCATAGCTGTGATATTACTTTATAAATAAACCCCTACCCCTAGGATATCAGGGATTTCTTTATTTTTTTTTTCTTTATTTTTCCACTTTTATGATCTTGGGGAAGGAGTCAGAAATCATGCTAGTTCAGCAGCTTGGTCAGAAATGGAACCAGAATTACTTTTCATCTTTTAATGTATCATTTTGTTTTAAGTTTGTTTCTTTTAGACATCATATTGTAAAATTCAAGTTGAGAAACTCTTTTTCGACTTGTGAATTTATCTCATTTATATTTTTTGTAATCACTGTTATAGTAGAACTTATTCCCTTTACTTTTTTTTCCTTCTAACACTGTCCCCCTTCCTTTGAGTTCTGCTCTTCCAACAAAACAAAACCAAGAATTATTAAATATCCAGAAAAGGAGCTGTCACACATATGCACTATTTCTACCTGACTGGGTATTCTGGGACTGACTGCCAGTGATTCCTGGTACAAGACTCATCTCTCATTGGGAGTAAAGGCTGCATGTCTCCGTAAATCTGAAAGGACTAATCATGTCACAGTTTTTAAAAAAGTAGTCTTTTAAAATATAAGGCCCATTTGAGCTTACCTCCCAAGTGGCACACAGATTTGACGTGTGATATAACCATTTGCCGTTCTCATCTCTAGGATAGATTTCATCTCCAGGCTTCAAAAAAAGAAAAAGAAAAAGTGTAATATATTTTATTTATATCTGGGAGTTATAAATATGGAATTTGAGTTATCAATATAACTGAATCCCAGGAAAACAACTCAAGTTTACTTTTTAAGATGTTGATATAATCATATAATAAGTTATATGAAAATAAATATATATATATATAAAATATTCCCTTTGTGGAACTGTCCAAAAATTCTTTCATTTTTCCTACACAGATGACAAAGTCTCATTATTTCACTGTGGTATTAATTTTGAGATGACCAAATTTTTCCTCTATTGACAAATTATTATTATTATTAAACCATGAAGTTCTCTCTTAAAAAATTACTCTTACCAAAAAAAGAGTAATAGTTTATTTAGAATTAGGAATTTCAGTCTGGGTGTTTTAATGGTTCATCCTTGTCAAAGTTGAGGACAGTAAATTACTTACTCTCACAAGATACCAAAGATATCACTAAGAGGGAGAGGAAATTCTTTGGCTGAGTTTGGCTAGTTGAAGAATGGAATGCTCTCTAATTATAAGGGAAACACATAGCATGTCGTTTCTCAGTCCTGTTTAACCTGCCCTCTGGTTCTTTTCTTTCCCTTTTTAGTCCCTCCAAGAGTTCAGCATCATTTTTCCACCCCACACACTATCTGAGAGCCAACTTCTTCAGTTTTTTGTTGATCTTTTTCCAAATAAGACTGACTCTGGTGTGGAACATTATCTTTCATATTTCTCTGCTTTTGCTACACCAAAAAACAGGGACCTATCTATTTGCAGGAAGATTTATAGCTATTCAGAAGGAGGAACACAAGGATATTATCAACCATCCTGGCATACATGATGGCATTAAAGGTTTCCAGAAATTTTACAAAATAAAATTGTCCTGAATTTATTTCTAAATGGGCATCAAAATCTAAGGACAAGAGCACTAATTTTAGCAAGTACCATCTGCAACTCATCCCACAAGCCCCTGCTTTTTGGTAATGAGCTACCTTATACTGGTGACACAGATCAGGATTCATCTTTGCTATGCCTATAGTCCACCAAGGGATATAGATCATATTTTTATCCTACTAGTTTCTTCTATAGACACTTTAACCTACTTACATACCATAAGGCCAAATTTCTATTTGTAATGTTGAGGTTGATGAAATATCCTTCCTTCTCCATTATCAAATTTTCTTCTGGCCATCAACATAAGCCTTCAGACTATTTCTGAAACTCATGCTTCATCACCATCATTTTCCTATCCTATCCCTGAGACATCCCTCCTCTCATTTTATTCTCCACCTATTCAGCTTATTCTCGTATTTCCCTATTAAGTAACTATTATGTACCAGGGATTGTTGAGGGATTTTGTGTTGGATAAGATAGCCAAGACTCATCTCCCAATGGAGATTACATTCTAGTGGAGATGTAGGTAATAATGAGCAAGGTAAGCAAGGCAAATAATTAAGATAATTTCAGATAATGATAAGGCTAACTTGTGATAGAGAATGACTAGAAGGGGTCACTTTGGGTAAGATATTTAGGGAAGTCCTCCTTAGTAACATGACTGTAGAACTGGCAGATGAAATGAAGACAGCCATAGAAGGATTTAGAGGGGAGAACCGTCTAGGCACAAGGAACAGTAAGTGTAAAGTCCCTAAAGCAAGAATGGGCTTGGCATGATTAAAGGCCAGAGGGCTGGAGTCTAGTGAACCCAAGAGAATATGACAGAAGGTGAGGTAAAAGAGAAAGGCAAGGGCCAGATCATGCAGGGCCTTGTTGTCCATAGTAAACACCCGGTATTTCACTCTAAAGCAATGAGAAGTCACTGGAGAATTTGAAGCAGAGAAGAGGCATATTTGATTTATGCTTTAAAAAAGATCATTAGTGCTACTTTGTGGAGGATGGAGTTTTAGGGAATGTTTTAGTTTCCTTGCCTGCTCAAGCAAATACCATGCAATGGTTTGACTTAAACAATGGGAAATTTTTAGCTCATGGTTTTGAGGCTAGGAAAAAGTCCAAATCAAGGCTGTCTCAAGGTGATGCTTTCTTCCTGATGGCTGGGTATTCTGGGGCTGGCTGCCAGTGATTCCTGTTCCTTGGCTCCTCTCTTACATGGCAATGCACATGCCGGCCTTTCCTAACCTCTCCTTACTCTTCTGGATTCCATTGACTTTCAGGTTCAGGCTTCCTGTGGTTTTCTCTCTCTCTGTCTGAATTTCATTCTGTTCATAAAGGACTCCATTAACAGGATTGAGGAGGGTCACACTGTAACTGAAATAACCTCATCAAAAAGTCATACTTATAATGTGTTCACACCCACAGGAATGGATTAAATTAAAGAACATGTTTTTCAGGGGTTCCCACACCTACAAATCACCACAGGGGAGTAAAAGTGAAAGCGAAAGCAGGGAGGCAGGTTAGAAGACTGTTATCAGTTACATGCCCATACCCCTTGGCTACCATTACCTTTTTTATGCACACACTACTTTCACTCCCCACACCCAACATTTGCATTTTTTTGTTAGAGGACTGCTCTCAGGTTGCTAGAACCTAATTGTCTGCTCACATAAATGTGTCCAGGAACTTACATCCCCCTGGGACAGTCCATAACCAATAGGTGCAGAAATAAAAATATTCTTGTTTCTTTGCTCCTTGATCAAGTGACTTTGAAATGTGACCAACTTTGTCTTGAGAGGAATCAGGAGTTTTGTTTTGGATATTTTGAGTTGAAATGCCCATTCAAGTGGATATTTGAGTAAGCAGTTGGACAGAGAACTTTGGGCACAGAGAGAGGTCATGGCTGCAGATGAAATTTGGCAGTCATCAACATATAAAATGTATTAAATCCATGTGACTGGATGAGATCCCCCTATAGAGAGAGTGTGGCTCAATAATACAATAATATGAAAGATAGAGTACTGGAGCACAACAACCTTTGGACGTTGAGCAGAGGAGAAGAAGCTGCCAAATAATCATGAGAGGATGGTATCATAGAAGTCACAAGAAGAAAATGTTTAAAGAAGGAAGGTGTGATAGCTTGAAGCTGTATGCACCCCAGAAAAGTATGTTCTTAAAGGTAATCCATTCCTGTAAGTGTGGACTTATGGTAAGTAGGATCTTTTGGTCAGGAGGATCTTAACGTAAGATGTAACCCACCTTATTCAGGGTGAGTTTTAAACCTCTTCCTGGCGTCATTTATAAGAGAAAGAAATTCAGACAAAGAGAGAGAAAGCAAGAAGCTGGGAGCAATGAAACCTGGAAGAGAAGGGAGAGACCAGCAAATGCTGCCGTGTGCCTTGCCGTTTGATGGAGGAGCCCAGGATCTCTGGCAGCTGGTCTTTGGGGAGAAAGCATTGACTGATGATGCCTTGATTTGGACATTTTTCTCAGCATTGAAAGTGTAAGCTTGTAAGCTAATAAATTCCCCCCGGGTTAAAAGCCAGTATCTGCTTACAGCAATAGGGGAAGTAGTTAACTGTATTGAAAGAGATTAAGTAAAGTGAGGATAAAGTGTCTGTTGGATTTGG
>JAQZBX010079195.1:0-14022 GCA_029593785.1 Cabassous unicinctus | reverse complement strand
AAAGGCAAAGAAGGTACTATAGCAATGCTAAGGGGCAAAAAAAGAATATGGGATTTAGTTTTATGAGATGTGAATATGATCAAGCATTTTTTTTTTTTTTCATTTTCTTTTGGAACACTGGAGAAACAATTGAGTTTATTTTTAGGATTGAATAGGATAGAGGTGCCTGGACAGGATTTTTTTAAAGTAATGCTTCCATGATTTGTTAAGCTGCCTTTTGTCTGCTATTTTATTTTTTGAAGTTGAAATAAAGTTTGAAAATGTATTTATTTAATGTATGTTAAGATGAAAAATTAATATGCTGAAAAATACATCATTTAAAAAGCAGACAATTTTTCAAAAGTTGTTTTGGCAGAAAGTCATTAACTTATCAGTTGCCATATGAGGTAAGTCTCTATATTACATGTGTGTTTGTGTCTTTGTGTTTAATTTATGACTTCATTAATTGAAGAATGGACAAAGATCTGTAAGATAAGTTATATTTGGATATGTTTACCTGATACAACACAATTGTTTGTATAGATGTGGATACATACCATACTGAAATAAAATTTAACCGTATAGTTAATATAATGTCATCTACCTATGAAAACTCAGAGATGACACATGGTCTTGTGCTGTTTGTGTTCATTTTGAGTGTTCGTATTACAGAACTTTAATTTAGATGTGAAATTGGGTAATTCAAAATGATCCTATGGCATAGTCTTTAAATCGTCATTTTGTGAAGGAAAACCACTAATATCTGCATGTTTACTTGTCTTCTATTTCTTATGAAAATATAAGGTAAAATATGCCAGGATGTTTTTCCCAGTTATTTATATTTACTAGCAATTTTGATTCTAAGTAAAAGAAAGCTTGATGTGATAGACATGATGGTAATATTTAGTTACAAAATACAGGCTGTTCTACTCATACTTTGCAAAAATTAATTTTACTGGCTAGAATTTATTACTCAAAAATATTCTATGTGATGAAGTGTAATTATTATATACCACACAGAGTAATAAAGGTCCATGTAAAACAAAGAGAAGGAAAGATTGTTACAAGAAAGAATGTGCAAAAAGTCTACTTCGGTGATAAAAGGGTAGTAGAAAGGCAGCTCACTGCTTCTATAGTGCTGAAAATATACATGTTTTATTTAGTTTCATCCTCTATTTCAACAGCAATTCTAATTACACATTTTCTATATTTTCTGAGAGACAATTGTGATCAAAATATTTAAGCCTCTTTAACAAGCTTGCTCATAAAAGGGAATTTTAATTATGATAAATTCTTGATTGGTTCAAGTAAAACAATACACTAATCCGTTTTATATGCCTTCATCAGGAGAATTTTTTGTAGGAAAGCAAAATTCATTTCATGGTAGAGATTACCTGACACTTTAAAATTTCAATTATGTTAAAAACAAAAACAATAAAGCAAAATAGGTATCACTTCTAGTTAGGCCACAAATATATAAGTATCATAGAATCAAATTGTCACTAATTGAAGAAGCTAAACAGATGCATCCATTGCTCCCCAAAATAGGAAAGACCACCTAATTTTAAAAACATTGTAAGCTTCCACCGAGCCTTGCTGGCAGAATTAAAGTTGGGGTGCTGTGCTGGGGACCATGCGGGTTGTTCTTATTTGCCATCCCCTTCCATTCTCTGCCCTTCTCTGTACTGCTCCATGACTCAGGAGTCTGATCCCCAAGGATTTCTCACCCCAGCTCCTGCACTCAGGCTTCTCCTGGTTTCAGGCAATGGGAGTCAGCAGGAAGAGATCTGGGGTGAGAGAACAGAAGAGGAGTACTTCAGTGAGGCATGACCCAGCATGGGTCTTGTCCTCTTGCTGAATCCTTTATAAACAGAGGACTGAAAGCAGAGATGCAGAAAAAAAGCTGCAGAGACAGAGAAACCCCGAGATGCTGAGAGAGAGAGAGTCCTGGAGGGGAGGGGAGAGAGAAGCCATATGCCCGATGGTCCACAGCTGAGCTCAGGGAAGAATTGAGCCTGGAGGAGAAGGCAGACACCCAGACTGGCAGAACTGCCATTGTGCTTTGCCACGTGGCAGGAGTCCAGGATCGCCTGCAGCCGACCTTTGGTGAGACAGCATCTCTGATGATGCCTTGATTTGGACATTTTCACAGCCTCAGAACTGAAAGCTTTTAACCTAATACATTCCCGTTACAAAAGCCAACCCATTTCTGGTATATAAGCAAACTAGAACAACTTCCATCAGGCATTCCTTCCAGAAGTGGCAGTCCTGCATCCAGTCCCTCCCAGGCTCTGGTAACCTTGACTCTTCCCCTCAACCCTGACCTTATAATGGCATCCAGCTCTTTGTCATACCTGTGTACCTCAACATCCCCCATTGGATTCCTTTAAATAGTTCCTTCATTAAATTCTCATCAAAATCCCAGATAAGTGTGCCATCTGTTTACCTGCCTGGCCCCTGACTGGCAAATGAAGACTAAAATTGGAAAGCCTAAGGGCAACGGCGTCTAAAATGGCCCTGTGTTGGCACGGCTCCCTTTATTTCCTAGGATTATACTAAAGAGCCAGACAAAACTCCTAAGTGTGACTATAAATATAGGGGATTACATAACATGTTTGTTTTTAGCATAGAAATAATTAGTTTCGTCAAACGTATTAAGTAAAATTGCTGCTTTAAAAATGTGCCGTGTTTATCATACAGCTTTAAGTACTCACTGGGATGCTCCCACTAGCTCAATTTGATACACATTCATGTTCTTACTTGTGTCAAGTGCTCTTTATTTTATATTTATTCACTTGAAATATAAGAAATATGTCTACCTCTTGTTTATCTATCTGTCATCTCTCTCTATCAGTCATCACCATCATCATCATCTCTGTCTTCTAAAGGGATAGCAAAATGAGAAATGCAGAGCAGAGATGGGCGAAGATAAGTGGGTAGGAAGAGGCAGGCAAGGGACTGAAGACTCTGTTGCTTGTGCTGCTTACAGAATGTGGGAAACCCTTCCCTTTGTGAAAATGTTCCATAGTCTCTACCCGTGTTGCTCTTTATATTAGCCACTAGCCACATGGAGCCATTAAAATGCAAATTAACTAAAGTTAAATAAATTAAAACTTCAGTTCCTCAATCGAATTAGCCCCATTTCGATTTCTCAGTAGCCTCATTTAGCTAGTGGCTACATGCTGGACGGCGCGGCCGAGACCTGATCAGGCATCGCAGCAAGTTCTGTTTGCACTGTTAGACAGTGTGACGGCCGCATAAAAGTGTCGTCATGTTCTCAAATATATTACGGAAATTTAGAGTAATTGAAGGTAAAATCAGATAATCTACATCCTTAAGATTTACAAACTTGTTGATGATAGCTACTGACGCCAGGCACTTTGTAAAGCAAATATGTATGCTTTATAAAGAAATTCAAAGCTTCATATTTTACATTCCTTTCAGCTCAAATAAAACAAAGGACAAAATGCATTGACTTAAGCAACATAGAAGTTCATTTTTTTTTCACTTAATAGTCAAAAAGAAATAGTCTCCAAGGCTGATACAGCGACTCTAGTTAGGGATCAGGTCTCTTTCTATTTGGTGCTGCTCCATCCTCAGCCAGGGCTTCCACTCAGGACCCAAGATGGAAGAAGAGAAAGAAGAGGGGCTTGTGCCTTCCAGGCAGTCACATCCATCACTGCAGCTAAGATCCCAGGGTCCAGAACCAAATGACATGACCAAGCCTGGCTGCCAGCGAGACTGATGAGTTTATTCTTTAGTTGCTGGGCAATAGAGCCAATTAACCTTGGAGATACTGAGACAAATGCAGTCCTTGTCTCACTGCTCTGTCCATGCTGATGCATTTGCCACTTGAACGTTCTTTTTCACTAATTACTATTCCTTCACCACTTACATCGTCTATATATAGAATTAGAAGAACTGTAATAGCCTATTTTAAGCTAGTGGATATTTCTTCTTTATATTTTCCTGCTTCATTCCTAAACTTTAGAGAGCTGCTTAAGGTAACAGAAAGGAGAAGTCAGAAAAAATAATTGATTGGATTATTTCTTTTGTTTTCAAGAAAGAATTGTGTAAGGAAACCCCCAAAGTCAGAGACAGAAGATGTTTTCCCCAGCATATAGTCCCCAAAGTGGTTGCTTTTAAAATTTATAAAAGTCTATAGAATCATCATTTCTAAATCATCTAGAGTAAGGATTAATCAACTGCATATGGGAAGGCTGGCTTTATTGACTTGACAATTCAAATGTTCGACTAGAGAATAGTATGTTGGTAAATACTGAGTTTGTGTTGGAAAATGTGAAAAGTATAGTAATCTATTCAATACTTGAATAGAAATTTAATGCACTTCATTATTTCTCCCAATACACTTTCCTACTGCCTAATTTCATTCCAAAAGGGAGGATTATTAAGTAAGGCACATTCTGTTACTTCATTTTTATATATCTTCACCTCCTCCATTCCCTTCTCCACTTTCTAAATCTCAGTCATGTTTTTAATCACCTTAACCATCCCCCAGTGAAAATATTATTTCATGAAGTGCCTTAAATTATGAGTAAAGGGAACTCTTTAAAGATAAATTTTACACAGAAGAATTCCTTTCCTCTCAAGTTTCAGGTTTTATTTCTTTACTAAATAAATATTTGCTTAGTTAATAGGTTGGTACATGGTAAGTCCAGGAATATAAAACTTATTTAGCCTTTGGCTTTGATTTATAGACAGGATCCTGTGTATATTCAGAGGACACCTGACCAACCTGTGAAAAAGTAAATTCTGAGCATCGACAATGTGCCTAGAATCTTTATTTTATTGAATGTAAGTTTTGTGCCAAAAGCACAGTAAGAAGACTGGAGAGGATAGGCGGAAGTCGAAGAGTTAGGGTCAAGCATGAGAAAGAATAGTAAGGAGTAAGGAAAGTGTCACTAATTACACATGTGTGGCTCCCTACCTTGGCTAATAGAAAGAACAAGGAACTTTTTACTATGGGAGGTACAAACTTTATTTGGGATTCTTTTTTTTCCAAAATAAAAGATAGGTGGACTTTTTCATTTATAGGTGGACACATTCCTTTCTAAGCATAAATAAGTGCATATATGAAGTATTATCTTTGCAATTTTGAAATAATATCTGTTAATTCATGTGTTTAGTATTTATTTGCAAAAGAAAAGCAGTAAAATTGTACTCTGAGTGTAAAACACCCTGTGCTTAAAGTTGCACATGGTTGACAATCAATAACTATTGAGTAATTGAAAAGTGTTTCACTTGATTTGAATACTTTCTGATTCTAATAGAAATTTAAAATTTTATGACTTGTTTATAGCTAATGAAACCAAGAAAGTCTACAACATTGATTTTGCTCAAAATATTAACCTTGAAAACTATTTTTTTCAGCTCCTGGGGTTTTTAAGAATTCTAAGCAGATCCAACGGCTCTATTGCCTACTATTCAACTGTCCATGACTTCAAATTTAAACAGATGGACTGTACATTACAGGTAACCTGAAGACAGTTTGAGGGAAGCTATGATTACTTTTCCACTACAATGCCTTAAGAATGGGGTCCATTTTATTTCAGGAACTATAACCAGGCAAGGTCAATGAGATGTGATACCTTAGGTGTAGAGTTCTTTTGAAGTGAAAAGAAAATTCCTGTGATTAAACAAAAGTAGAGGCTAAAATTACTTAAAATATATTTATTTTATATTTAAGCTAATTATGAGATTTTTGTTCAGAAGTTTTATTTCATTATTTCTAAGAATTGTGAAATCTACCTAAAATAACCTCAAATCCCCTACCATGCAAATATCTTGTGCACAGGTGTTACTCTGTAAGCATTTGTTGGAGGGTTTTGGTATTCAAACCCAATTTTTATTGTCATTCTTAACCTGAATCAACAAAAGTTTAATTATTACCCTTTCACCACAAGTAATTGTAAAATTAAGCTACTTCCCACTCTACAATTAAAGACACTCTTCATCATTGAGTCCTCTTTTGATTTTTAAAGAGAAGAATGAAGGCAGATACTCTTGGTTGCCTGTCCAGCACCAATTTCCATTTATCCCTTTTCCCTACATGATAGAATCTCAGTTTCTTTTTCAAGTGTCTACACTAATTAGAAATGAATTCTGATCAACTAAGCCTATCTCAAGATAATGCCATTCATTTCATAAAGGTCTGGTAGAGCGAGACTGGTGCATGTAACCACACTGAACGAGGAGTCAAGGGACGTTTGGGGGCAGGAAGAACTTATGGAAAGGATTTCCTCTAACTTAAAAGAAGAAACAGGAAGATTCTCTTCACCAATGAATATATAGAGCCTGGAGAGAATAGGAGATACCTCTCTGTGACCATGATAGAGACACAGGATAACTTAGACATCGGAGAACTTGGTCACATTGTTCAGCCACTAAATTAACTGGCTCTGGAACAGCTTTGACTCTGGACTACTTCTTATGTAAGAGAATAATTGTTTCTTCTTGCCTAATGCCAGTTGAGAGGATATTGTTCTATTATTTACAGCTGAAATCATCCTATCTGATCTATAACACTATGTACAAAGAGTTCCAGTAAGTGGCATACATCGGCCAACAGAATGTTTTCTATTTATGCAAAAAAAAAAGAAAAATTCAACTTTGTTTATTTAGCTCTAATAGCTGATTCTTGAAATCAGTCCAAATATTCTTTATTATTCATGTAAGTAACTGAAGCCACTTATGTTCACTGTACAATATTTTCTTTCAGCTCTTTCTTCTTCTTTCAACATTGTACTCAAGACCAAGTCCAAATTCATGTTAAGGGTAATGCTTCTAATAGAAAATCATTATGCTATCTAAACAAAGAAACTCATGGATTTTTTAAGAATTGTTATATCTTCTACTTCCCAGAAAAGTTAATACATTTACAATGGAATACACATTTTATAAGATGATAGAGATTTTCAGAACACCATAGTTATAAAAAGAATAGAGAATAATTTCAAGATAAGTGATTATAATACAAAATTAAATTTGGTATGCCTTTAGGATAGCTTTTTTTTTTTTTAGTAAAGTGTTTCTTTCTCACTAAACCCATGGGTTAATTTCTTACAAACAATAATTATTGCAGTGTTTCATGGGGGGGGGCGGGGATAGAATAAAAAATCATTTAAAGAACTTACCTCTTACTATTATAGTAATTTTATACATATTTTTCCAACTGCCTAGCTGCTTTCCCCCAAGTTAAGCCACAATAATTTATTGCCCTAACAGGCAAAAATATTGTTTCTCTTTACAAATACCAAGATAACTATAACCAAAAGTTTGTTAGAAAAATATAAGCTCTTGGTGTGTTTAATCTACTATGGCATTTTCTAACACAGAGAAAATTTTGAAGTTCTTATTCTATTCAAATGACATCTCTAAATGTAGCAGTTTGATATTATTTACGAATTCCAAAATAAGAAGGATTGTGTTTGTGAACTGGATGTGATCCCCTTTGATTGTGTTGGATTCGGCTGAGATGTCTTTGATTAAATTATGTTAAGATTGGGGCTTTGATTCGACCGTGTCAGTAGGGTGTAACTCAGGATTGAGTCCCTGCCCCCTTGGTGGGCTATATAAACGGACTCTCATTCAGGAAGACACACAGAAGAAGATACACAAGAGGAAGAAAGAGAGAGCTCCATAGACTCGGCAGAGGAGAGAACACTGATCCCGCAGCCCTGGGAAGAGAGATGAGCCATTCGCCTGATAATCTGCATCACTGAGAAAGCCCAGAAAGAAGCAAGCCCTGTGCCAACCTGGAGCTGAGAGAGAGGAAGGCTGAACCCTCACAGAGACCGGCAGCCATCTCACTTCAACACGTGGCAACAGACTTGGGTGAGAAAGTACCTCTTATGGTACCTTGAGTTGGACTCTTTAGGGCCTGGTAACTGTAAGCTTTGACCCCAGATAAATACCCTTTATAAAAGCCAACAGATTTCTGGTACTTTGCATCAGCACCCCTTTGGCTAATACACGACTTCAAGTAAACAATGTGAATTAATTTCTTTATTATATAATGCAAAAATAAAGTCACCAAATATTACTGGTAATTATCATTAAGGATTAGAAGAAAACATATCTGTGTGCATGTATGTGAGTGTGTGTCGGTAGACATGCTCACGTTTGTGTACGACATAACAATTACATTATTTAAAAATTTACATAATACCTTATGTATTATTCTATTTATAATTGCATATTAATGTCACAAGTGTATTTAATCTTTAACATGTCTGTACAATCATATTTTCCATTTTCCCATCTATTTGAGTGATCGTTATAGAAGTTGACTGCAGCATACCTCTCCAAACAGCATAATTCATTAACCTGAGAAATTAAATGAAGTGGGACTTCTACAAGTCAAATGAAATAAATTGAGAAGCATGGGCCCAAAGCAAATTAGTGTGATCACCAGATTACCTGTCCTCATTTCCATCCTTTAAATTCAATTACCTCTTAGAGCATCTGTTACTTAAGGATTCGTCCTCAGTAAGCAGAGATATACTCCTTAGTTTATTTTAAAATGTCCCTCTTATTTTATAGACAGATTTAAATTTTCTGGAAATGTAAACAGAGAATTGGCAGATGCCAGTGTAGGAAATCAATTTCACTGGGGAAAAATTTTGTCTTTGTCTTTCCACTTGGTAGTCATGAAATGTGTTGGGGCTGTTTTGTTTTCCATCATTGGCATGACTCATTTAGCATTTCCTATAAAGAATAGCTCTAAAGGCTGAAAACATTTTCCAAGTAAAAGTCCTGTTGGGCTTGCTTTAATAAACAGAAAAGGATCATTTGTACTTAGCAGAATTTATTTGCATATAAACAATGTGTTAAAGTTCTTGACTGCTCTTTTCACATGAAGAATAATGAATATGCTATGTGCAATTTTATTTTCATTATTATTTGTTTCCTTAAGGATACTCTATTGTATTATTTCAAAACATGCTCATTTGAAGAGGAAAGGAAGGAAAGAAGGAAAGAAGGAAAGACAAGAGGAAGGAAGAAAGGGAAGGAAGGAATGGAGGTGAAAGCATGTTGGTAATATCTACCTTTCATTTTTGAATGCTCTGACTTTGAGACTTATTCTACATTCACTCAAGTATTAAATATATATAACCACAATGCTTTTAGACATTAAAGGTTTCCAGTAAGATTTCCATTAAAACGGTTAAGAGCCATGTGCATAGTACACCATAAACAAATATTTGTTATTTGAGTGAAAGTTGTTCAGAAAGTTGGCCATATTTTCTCTAAAATATTATTTTAATTTTGCTTTAATATAGATCAATGTATATATCCTTCATTTTAGCAGTAAGAATTCCATACAGAAGATGTTCTAGTTTACATTTTTAAGAAGACATAAATTAGGAAAGTCAATTTTGTGAGGAAGTGAAAACAAATCAAAAGCAAAGGATTTGACCTTGTTCTACACAAAAATGTTTATTTTTTCGTGAAGTAGCATTTGTTTTTATACAAAAGCAAATACATGTATCATCAGTGGAATCACAATATCCTGAGGAAATGCTTTCATCTTTCTTCTTTTTTGAAATACCTCCTTCAAGTGGTCATTCTACGCCTTGGTGAGAAAAAGTTTCAGTACAAAATTTGCCAACTACCTAAATCAGAATAGCCTTGGTGTGATGTTCATATACTGTTAGGCTTAAGGGACTCTTGCTGTGAGGTTGTCATTCCAAAAACTGTATGAAGACAGTGAAGCATTTTTCCAAGTAAACCTCCTGCTCCTTAAATAAAATGCTCCTCATTCCATCTCCTCCTTGGCTTCCTGCATTCTACAGTACAAGTGCCCATCTCGGCATATCAGGGCATCACAACCCACTTTCGACCCACCTACTTTCTTTCTTTTCCTGCCATTTTCTATTAAACCTCCCGTGTTTCAGCGCATCTGACTTTCTCACCAGTTCTGCACATGCTGTGTCCGTTCACAAACTCATGACTCTACTGAAATTGTCCTCTCTGCACGCAGACCCCACTCCACCATCATCTCGCCAGGGACAAGGCTCTCATGTCATTTATTTTTGTGTTCCTTTAGGTATAGCTTGTTCAAACAATGCTGATGTTAAAGATGGCCCCATCTTCATAAACTATCTATGTATAGTATTTGATAGTATATCAGGAAAGGAGAAAGGAAAAGACAATTCATTCACCGTTCATTCATCCAATATATATCAATCCTATACACATATATGCAAGGATAGGTTTCCCCACATTAGACAAGACCAGGTACAGAGAATTTAGTAAAGAAGAGACAGCCCTGCCCTGAACCGACAGTCTAGTCAGAGAGACAGACGAGTGGGTCAAACATTGGAAACCAGACACTGCCTTGTGACAGTAAGACTTTCTTGCAAGGATGGCCTAGCGTGTCTCAAAAATTATACTTTTCAGATTATTTCAAAGCCATCAGAGTGGTTGCCGAAACTCTTACTTAAAAGAGTGTGTGTTGTTGTTGTTTTATTGACAATCAAGAGCATTTGTTGAGCAAAGGTCCATCGGCCAAGGTCAGTGGTTTTATTAAAGAGTCCTCTTCGGCAGCAGTAGCATGAGAAATAGTTTCCAAAATCGCTTTGTAACAGCTGAATGACTACTTGTATAATTCAGTTGCAGTTGAAAAGGTGTGCCTAAGATACAATTATTTGTTTCAAGTTTTTAGTGATTGGAAAAAAATTAACTTCTTTTCCCAAGAGTAGACTATTTATGGATTTAGGTGTCCAATAACCTAATCTGATTTTTTCTAATTTTCTATTGTAAATATCAAGAATGCAGAGTCACAAAAATGAAAAGTCACAAATCTGCTTTAGCACAGCAATAATAATTAGAATCAACTCACAAACTTAACAATTATGCAATTTGTGAAGAAATCTAGCTAGCTATAAGCCTTTCTTATTTCTCGAGGATATTATCATCACAATATCCATCTAATAAAAGGGTCTAAACTTAAATGTACACCTTGTTCAAGACTGAAAAATTATAAATTTTCTTGTGATCTACTCAGTATTCAATTAATTTCTTCTCCAAATGAAAATTATTTCATATTTATTTCCTATTTGCAAGTAAGCCTAGCCCAAGCAGGTAAACTTATCATAACAAATGATGTGGAAAATATGTTTGATCAAGTTGAATGTCATTGCTTAAGGGATTTATGCTAAACTATAAACTTGAGAATGTAAATCATATTTAACCTTGAAGACAACTTGAGTTCAGGATTTAAATTTAAAAAAAAAAACAAACACCTCTGATCAGACTCTCCTAGATAATGTTTCTCCATTTATTGATTGTTTTTAAAAATATCTATTTATTTTCCTACTTTGTAAAAGTAGGGGATGTGTGATTTGTGGAAGACAGGAAGCAGGGAATATAAAAACACGATTTGGTAAATGTCTCAGACAAACTTTACTGTAGATATAAGGCATTTACACAGATAATATGATGGGGGGAAGGAGTTGAAAAAATATTATTATATTTCAGAAGAGGAATAAAGCCTTTATAAAATATTTTAACAGTAACAATTCTAGACATTTAATTCTGCAAGTTGATTTGAAATATTAGAGGTAAAACAACCTAGAAGAACAAATATGACACTCCCAGTTCCCACATCCTAGAGTGGGGTGCTTGGAATTCAGCTCTAATTATTCACACCTGTCCCCCAGTTTCCTCGTCCGAAAAATGGCATAAAAGTAGTACCTAATCAAAAATGGTTGTAAAGATTAAATGTGTTAATATACATAAGACACTAGGATCTTTATATGATAGAGGAACTCGGTAGTTGTAGCTATTATTATATCCCCCTGTTTTAACTCTGCCATGATAATTCCTCCCTTACTATTGACAATATCCCTACACAAAAATACTATAGGATTTTGTACTATTTCTCCATCCATGCAAGTTTTGCTCCCCAATCCCCTGCCTGTATAGACAGCTGCCCTGGTGGCATCCTTTTATTCTTTCCAAGAACCGTGAGCCTCGGAGATAAAGTAAACACAGCTTTAGACACTGAGTAGCTACTTCAGAACATTATTTTGATGAGTAATGTGGGAAGAAATTTGAAGCATGGATACGAATTTCTCTTAAAATACCCATGCATTTCAAAATCAATTTGGAAATGCTGGAATGTGACAGTTTATTTCATTTATAGTAATTCAAATATGCTAGAAAAATATTTTGAAACAAGAATCCCTTCGTTCTTTTTAAATATGTTCTAGTCATTACGACTAGGCATCGATTGAAAATATTCCTTCTTTAGTCTCTTCTACAATTTTGAAATTTAGGTATTCAATTCTTCAGTATTTGGCGGGGGCTGGGGTGGGGGGAGAGCCCTGGGGAAAGTCTTGGAATAGATGCCTAATGGTTTACTGGCGTCAACCCCAAGCACATCAGCAAATGCAAACACCATCAATAAAACAAACCAGCTTCCAAACCATGAAGTTCCATGATGTTTACTTATTCTGAAGTTGTACAGCTCCTAAAATTATCATTTCTGTTCAAGCCTTCTGCTCCCTCGCCATTAACTTCAGAGAGAATTCGAGCTGCTTTGAGGAAATTCTGCTGGATTTTCTGTCCTTGTTTCTCACAAGCAAAAACAACCTCAGCTGATTTTTAAAACTAGATATGTAGAGGAAATATGACTTTCAAAAAATGTACTGAAATAAAGGTCCCCAGATAAAGAAACAGATTCATACCAAATAACTTTTGAAAGTGATATATAGAGGAGATTACTTAATGACTGCATCTAAATGTTTGCCATTTAAAATGGTAAATACTGGGAGTGGAGGTAGAAATGGGAGATAGGGTTGCCTGGAACCTAAATTAGATATTTAAGCCCGATAGAAGCACTTGATTAGACAGGCTAATATCCTTAGAGTGAGTATCCCTGAGTCTAATAGCATATCGTATTTTTCTCTCAAGTGTCTAATGTGATGAGGGACAAAAACAGTAATTACATTTATGGAAGATATTCAGTGGAAAGATCATTCTCAGCGATGGGGAAGATTATCTGAAATATATCGTTGAATATAAATCGATGCCTAAGCAAGCCTGCTGAAGAATTTTGGTCCAAAACACTGGTGACAATAACTTTATAACTGTCACACGTTGGAATTTTTAACAAATGTGGAATGACTTGCTACTTATTTTAACATGTATTGAGTGCTTTCTATGTACTAAGCACTGTCTTGAACACCTTCCAGGATTTAACGCCTTTAATCTTATAATCACCCTATAGAATAGGTCCCATCACTTTGCCGGTAAAAACAAAACAAACAAAACGGAGGCAAGTAACTTGCCCAAGGCCTGCAACCCAAAGTCATAAGGTGAAGAATTTAAGCTCAGAGAGCCTACAGTGCTCATATTCATAACCGCTATTCTCTTACGACTGTTTTTTTGAGGGTCTTCCATGACCCCTCCTCAGGCTGAAATAGAGCGGCTGGAGAATTGTGCAAATCTGCATACATATACATGCAATATAATTTTTGCTGCTGGCACCATTTGGCCTTACATAATCAATGATTCATATAAAACAGAGAACAAGCCAAGGCCCTCTTAGCCTTGGCTTATCATCTGAGAACTCGTTTTATAGATAAGCAGTTACCTTCAAATTGCTATTTCCCAAACTCGTTCCTATTTCAGCCTTCCAGTAGCTAAAAGAAGGTCTGAAATTCTCAATGGCATACCTCTACTCTACACCTAGGCAAAAAACGTACTAAAATATGCATTCTTCTCATAGGACTTGATAAAGCTATTTTTCACTTTGCCTAAAATAAAATCAGGCCTGTTAGCATTTTAATGCTTTCTGAGTTGTCGCTTATGCAAAAACATTTTTCTCCTCGATGAACTAAATGTAACGTTTCCATATAGCTTTAGTATTTCTTATCCTGTAAGGTTTTGGCCTGGAATATTTCCCACTCTTCTTCCCACCCCTAAACACACACACACACACACACACACACACACGCACGCAAACACCTCTGCCACCCCTTTGCTGTAACTCACTCAAAATGAAGCCAGCCCTGT
>JAQZBX010079194.1:0-14014 GCA_029593785.1 Cabassous unicinctus | reverse complement strand
AAAAAAAAAAAAAAAAGTTATGTTGAAGTCCTAATCCCCAATATGTGAATATGATCTTATTTGGAAATAGGGTCTTTACAGATGTAATCAAGTTCAGGTGAGGTCATACTGGATTAGGATGGGCTCCAATTCAATGACTAGTGTCCTTATATGGGGAGGGAAATTTGGATACACAGACAGAAACACAAAGAAAAAGCCATGTGACAAAAGAAGTACAGCTTGAAGTAATACATCTACAAGCCAAGGAATGCCAAGGTTGCCAGCAACCACCAGAAGCTAGAAAATAGGCATGGAGCAGATTTTCCTGCAGAGTTCCCAGAAGGAACCAATCCTACTGACACATTGATTTCAGACTTCTAGCCTCCAGAACTGTGAGACAATAAATTTCTGTTGTTTTCAGTCAACCCAGTTTATGATATTTTGTTATGGCAGCCCTAGGAAACTAATACTGAATAAAAGAATGGGGTGAATAATCAAAGGCAAATTCTTCAGAGACTAGCTAGTGGGCTGACACTGCTGTCTGGGAGGTGCCCAGCAGCAGAAATCTTCTAAGATCCACCGAGCTACATTCCAACTGGTTTCTGATCTTGAAATAATGGGTGGAGGACAAGCTGGACAGTACTACCTATAACTGGGATATGTGCTTGGGAAATAGTTTTTATCTGGAAATTTAATAGAGTGGCAATAAGCTAATGAAAGGGATAAGATGTTCTAGTTTGGTGTTGGAGTCCCCCACGACCAAGTTGACAGGGCCATGGGGTGGGACAAGTCTATGACAAAGCCTATGACAATGGTGTCCCAGAACAGAGATGTGGTATTGCTCTGGTCTGTCTATACCTGTGCTTATCTTGTAGACAGCTGGCTTAAGGGCTGGTGTACTCTAGGTTGTTGGACTCAGAATCATCAGATGGAGGATCTAAAGCCCTATGGAAGCTCTGAAGGTCCTCAGAGTTTCAAGAGTCACCCTGTCTCACCAGTAGTATCAGGGAAGAGCTGGAGATGTGCAATTTGGACTCTCCTAGCTGGGAGGCCCAACAGGCCATTCTGTATGTTGCACATCCTTGGGGGCCATGTCTGGTTGGTTCTAAGTAAGTTTGCTCCTCCTTGCTGTAATTCTCCTGTTAGTTTTGTTTCTCTGGAGAACCCTGATTAATACTAGAGATATTTTGGTACTGAGATTGATTCTTGAGAAACAGAACCTAAAGGAGGTTTCTAAATTGATTCTGGGGTTGGAATTAGTCATTTCCAATGAATAAGAGGACACTGATACATGGTGTGTTGTCTTGGTGGGTGGAGACCCACACAAGAACTGAAAGAATATTGAATTCTCATCCTGGGGAGTCCTACTACATTTTCTAAAAGAGCGGCAAGAATCCCTAGAGTATATGGGTAGTGCCTAATGAAGGACAGACCAATATGCCAGGCCCTTGATATTGATGCTTGTACTTAAGAACTTCGTTCTTGTGAAATTGAAACTTAGCCGCATATTATATATTGCCTAAAAGTTACCTCCTGAAAGCCTCCATGTTGTTGAAATGTGGCCTCTCTCTAAGCCAAACTTAGTATATAAACTCACTACCTTCCCCCCAGCGTGGTACATGACTCCTGGGGATAAGCCTCCCTGGCGCTGAGGGATTATTACCAAGTGCCAACTTGTGATGCATTTGGAAAAAGACTGACAAAAAAGGGGACTATTAAATACAAATGAGTTTTTTGGCTAAGAGATTTCAAAATGAGTCAGGAAGTCGTTTCAGAGGTTACGCTTATGCATGTCTAAGGAGGATCTCACTGACTGCCACAGTAAGCAGTGCCTTAAGCAGGGGTCTCCTGAGAACTCTAGAGACACTATAGGCAGGACAGACAATCCCAGGAATTCAGCACCCTGTCAGTGGACCGTACCTTGGACTATATGATAACCTATCCCCTCAATGTATTGGAGTTAGACTCATCTATAATTTTCCTACACATGGCTCTTACACTCCTTTTATTTGAACCTATAATTAGCACTATACCCATTAAATATGTGTCCAAGAGACCTGAATCTCAGCAGAGTTGCAGCCAACACCTACTCTTCAGTTCATCACACTCGCCCAGGACAACTAACAAAAGGATGATAATAGACAACACCCACCCCCAAAAATAGAGAGTATCTACAACTGCAAGAAAGTTCCATTCATCTGCCCGATGGGATCTAGAACCCCTCTCAGCTGGAAGCAGAGTGGGCATCACCATCCCCAAAGCCTCAAGATTGAGGAATGAACAAATATAAGGGGGGGAAATGCAACTATGAAATAATATAGACATTAATATTCTAGTAATGGAATAACTTGTAACATTGATATAAAGGCAGTGGTCACCAGAGGGAAGAGAGAGGGAAGAATAGGTATAACATAGGGCATTTTGGGGGTATTGGAATTGTTCTGCATGACATTGCAATGACAGATACAGGCCATTATACATTTTGTCAAAACCTATAAAATTGTGCAGTGCAAAGGGTAAACCATAATGTAAACTATAGACCATGGTTACTAGTAATGCTTCAATATGTGTTCACCAATTGTAACAAATGTATCACACGAATGAAAGATGTTGTTAATGGGGGAAAGTGTGGGAGGGGAAGAGGGTGGGGTATATTTTCAAGGTAACATTTATGTAATCTAAAGCTTCTTTAAAACAAAAACAAAAAACAACTAACCAAACAAACAAAAAGAGGGCACTGATAGATAGTCCATGGCATGAACTGGCAACAGATTCACAAAATATCACCACTGGATGCTCCTACTCAAATGCTTACAAGAGGTAAGGCTTTAGGTGATAATATATTTGTGACAGATTGAATCATGTATCCCAATAAAAGACATGTTCTGAATCTTAATCTGTGTTCCTTGGGTATGAATCCATTGTAACTAGGACCCTTTGAAGATGTATTATTAAAATGTGGACTCATTTATGAATCAGATCTTCTATGAGCCTGTTTAGGTGTGGCCAAACTGAATTAGGTTGGGTCTAATCCACATTACTGGAGGCCTTACAAAAGATCAGAGAAAGACACCAGAGGAGACCAAGGACATAGTCATGTGTTAGAGACAGATAACACAAGTCAAGGAATGCCAAGGACTGCAGTAAACCATCACTAGAATACTACAGACTCCAAAAGAAAGCACGGCCTTACCAAAGCCTTGATTTGGCACTTTTGGATTCTAAAACCAGAATAAATTATTTTTGTTTAAGCCAACACATTGTGTGGCATTTGTCATAGCAGATCTGGAAAACGAAAACAGACATGTTACTTACCATCTGTGAATGAATGGGGGGAAAAAGTAGGCTCCACCTCAGAGGGTCTCTGTGATTGAATGAAATAATATGTGTGAAATGCTTAGCACAGTGCTTGCACAGCTAAATGCTCAATAAATATTGACTATTATTATTCTGGTTTTACCCTATTAGCTATAAATGACAATGATCATCAGTTGCATCCAAATAGCATGTTGCCCCATGCTCCTGTGGTGGTCGATATTGGACAGAACCAGCTTTCTTGAGAACTTGCACATGGAGTCTCCTGTGTTAAAATCCCACATGGTATTACAAACATTTGTTTCAAAGGTGTACAGCTATTTGGGGTCATGGTAGAGCGAATGCGGAATTTAGAAGAGAAGAGTGTATTCTATTAGTGGGCAATAATTACAGCCAGAAATCAGACAAGCCCTTTCTTTTTCTTTCTTGCTTAAGTATGACTATTTGGGTTGTCAGAGTGGGGAAATGGTGAATGGATTACCAGTAGTACCTTGTGACCTCCAGGACCTGTTGGACATCTGGGATGGGAGTGAGGACAAAAAGCAGTTTGCCTTGGCTAGACAGATGTTGGAAATTGTTAATCTTACCTTCAGACTTTCTGAAGTGTTTCTCAGGACTGGCCTAGAGCTAGCCTAAAGTATGCCTGTGTCCACATCATGGGCTCATGGGGAGCCAAGCCCTGCAAATACAAAAGGGACCTCTCCAAACCAACAGGAAGTCTTCCAGGAGCCGTTTCATCAGCCATTCAAAAACAGGGGAACTGCCAGGCCAAATGGCACTGCTATGTACTGGGATTGCTTAGGGAACCTCCAGAAGGCTGCCTTCCATGTTAGATATTAGAGAAGTACCATCCAAGAATTTCCACTTCTTAAAAACCTACACTCTTCAGAGTTCAACTTTGAGGTCAAAGAGATGATTGCCTTAAGACTGTGGTAGGCCTGGCTAGAATGAACTCCCTATTTTTTTCTGAGGCAGAGATGGCAGTGCTGATAAACTCTAGGCACTCCTTCATATCAGTATGACTAGAGAGCCTCAGCCTCAGGTTCAGAGGACAAACATTCCCATTTTGCAGGTATGCAGGTCCTGGGCAGGAGGGCTATTGCGGTTATCTCTGACTTTTAGAGAACCTCCTCTGCGTCCTGTGGGAAAATATTCACTGGTGGGTACCAGTGAATATTTGGTACTTATTTGGGATTCCAGAAATGGGCAGAGGAAGATGGTGCTCTGTAGCTTTGTGGCCAGAAGGCAGAATTTTCAGCAGTCTTGGAAAGTTAAATGTAAGGTAGATGTTTCCCAGGTAATATCTGGGTTACTGATCTCCATAAATAAAAGGAACATCCAGTCAATTTGAATTACAAAGCAGCCAAGTTATCTCACTAGGTCAAGTCAGAAGGACCAATTGAGTGATCCACTGGGTATCTCCAGGAAAATGGCATAGTGGCTGAATGCATGGAGTAGGTCTGGGTGTGGTGAAGAGCTAGGCCTGGTGGATGAGGGGCTTATGCATCAAGCTTCCCAAGGTCCCTGAACACACCATGTTAGGAACCTTGAAACATTACTGCCTTCTGCTCCACAGGGACATGGAACACATCGCTACCGAGATTGGAGCTAGGCAGAGAGGAGTGAGATGAAACCCAAGCAGTGTCCTTGTTACTGGTGGGTCAGGGCAGTTTTCTGGCAGTGAGGCAAGCACGGCTGTCTTGCCATCTGAGCACGGAGGGGCTGGTCTCCCATAGCATGAGCACATCAGCCTCACCTGGTGGGGAGTAGGTGCCAGTGGTATGCAGCAAGAGTTTCCCTGCTGTGCTTGGGAGACCACCTCAGGTTTCACCTGAGAAGGTATGGTAGGGTCTCAAGAAATATCTTAAGCTTTTCCTAAAATCAGCTACTTGGGAGTGTGGAGTTGTCCAGGCCAAATTGCAGAGAACATCAGTGCTGATGCCTTCCCTTTAGTGCATTTTTTGTAAACCCTGTAACACTCATTAGGCCTTCCCATCAACATCCTGGTTTTCTTTGGGGGATTTCCTTTTCCCATATTGTGTTCCATCTTGGTGGAATAGTAGAGCAAGGTGTTCTTCCTTTTAAGAAAGCTAGAGATCTAAAAGTGACTGAGGTGATGACAGCACAACTCTGGGATGAATATGGGAGCCACTGAGTGTACATGTTGAATGGACTGTACAAAGCATGAGACTGTAATAACACAATGAATTCTGTGGTGGAAGATGGACTGTAGTTAACAGAAAAAATATGAGAACATTTTCTCATGAACTATAATAAGTATATAATACTAATACAGGGTGACATTAACTGGGTGGGTTGGGGGAAAAATAAACCAAATGTAAGATACTGGCTATAATTAGTTGTAATGTTTTGATGATTACATAGTTTGTAACAATTGTTTTACAATTTACAATTACAAACTAGTAGTAATGTTTTGATGCTTTCATAGTTTGTAACAATTGTTTCATAACAATGCAAGGTGGTGGTGGTGGGGTAATGTATAGGAGCTCTGTATGATGATATGCATGTTTGTTTTGTAAGTTCACAACTTATACTATATACACTTATTGTTTATGGATGGTCATATATGAATGATAAATTTCAATTTAATAAGGTTAAAAAAAAAAAGCTAGAAAGATTTCTGAAGTCTTCTCTCACCATCCCATGTACATCCATGGGGTAGTCTGTAATACCAAGGCAGCCTTTCTCCCTCTTGGGGCTTTGAATCTTTGGCAGAATAATGTAAGTCTGGAAGAAATGGTTGGAGTTCATTTGGTGGGTGAGAAGGTAAAGCAATTTTTGCTCCAGAGATCTTCTAAATTTGGTTCTGGGTTAGAATCCAGCCTGGTTCTCCAAGACTTCCCTTCAATGCCCTGAGCACCCCCATATCTTTTCAATTATCTTTTTACTTATGTTTACAAGAGCAGGTTTCTGTGGCTTACAGTCAAACCACCCCAACTAATGAGACCCACAAAACACTCCCATTTAATCATAATGTAGCAAACATAACTCTGACCTTTAGGGACTGATCGTTCCCTCAACAAAGCTGACATGGTGTTTGACACAGTTTGAGGGGCAAGCCTGTCATGTTCAGGACAGGGAGTTGCTGATTTATCACTCATTCCTAAGAAGTGGGAAATGAATAAAACATTCTGCTGTCCCATCAAAAAAGCCCCCAAATTCACTAGAATCATTCAGGAATCTCTGGGAAGGGAGGATAGGGCTG
The DNA here is from genome assembly GCA_029593785.1 of Cabassous unicinctus. Classification (NCBI taxonomy): domain Eukaryota; kingdom Metazoa; phylum Chordata; class Mammalia; order Cingulata; family Chlamyphoridae; genus Cabassous; species Cabassous unicinctus. The sequence goes on along the minus strand of JAQZBX010079194.1, from coordinate 7,494 downwards.
GCTATACCCCAGCAGGTGGTGATTGTAAGCACGAGCCAATAGCTTCAGCTTTGACTGTCAGCTGGGCCATGATAGACAGCCAACTGTCCCAAGAATTTCATGTTTTCTTCCCTCCAGAGGTAAAGAGTGGAGTTGACCAGACACCATCCTTTAGGCCTAGGTAGATCCTAGGCAATGTTGAAACCACCCACACATACTTTGATGGGGGGTGGGGTGGGGGTGGGGCAGGCCTGTCAGGGATTGGACTTAACAAGATTGAGGGCTTGGACTCAGGGGGTTTCAGAGGCTGAAGGAGCAAACACAGGTCTAAAATTTCAGGGATAAATGCAAAAGAACACCAAAAGCAGATATAGAAATCTCAGCATAGGAATTTGTGGCTAGAGAGATAAAAGCAAATATAAGTAAGCCAGGAGCAGTGAAAGAGGAGGGAGCCCTCCCTTCATTAGTGACTGACCAGAACATCCATTTGCAACTTATTTTTACAAATTAGTCCATCTCTAATGCATGGGGGTGGGGGTGGAGGGTGGGGGAGTCCAGGGTCAGGAACAGAGCAGACAAATGGCTGGGGATTGAGAGATTAGGTGAATCTTTGGCAACATAGGCCCCTGTAAAGGAAGCTCTCTGTGGCCCTTTGCCATTTATAAACAGCTTAGATATAAGTGTAGTAAGCTGGAAGCTTGAACATCAGTCAGCTCTGTGACCTCAGGAACTCTTGTAACCATTCTGGGCCTGTTTCATCTTCTGAGAAATAGTGATAACAATGGCTCCTCCATCTACTTTGTAGGCTTATTATGAAGATCAGATAAATCATAAGAACACTTTGAGAAAGCTGTAAATGCTGCATAAACCTAAGAGTATTATCAGGATCCTTGCTTCTAAATTGGAAAAATAACACTTTTTATTTGTCACTTTCCTCTGCAGAGTTCAAAGTCTTCAAACAGCATTATTTTCTGGACAGAAATGGACACTTTTCACAGACCTATACTAGGAAATCAGTTGAAGAAGCTAGCAAACTTTTCCACAAGCTATTTTTATTCTGGGCAGTAAGCCAATGAATGCACTGACTCCTTGCAGCAATGATTGTGACTTTTAAAGAAAAAACTGCTCTTGGGTTTGTAGGTCGTGGCTTTTCTAGTGACTGTTGCAAAGGGTGTCCCTCAAACGAGCCATGTAGTCAGCTCGATAGCACAGAGATTTTGGGGATTGTGTTCGGGGGAGGTAGCCATTGCGAATCATGGTTTGTTACTGATGCTGCTTGGATTTGATCTTGTGAATGGATTTATTCCGGATTTTAGCTCTTGTGCTGGAAGTACCTTCCTTGCGTGGTGCCTCTGGAAAACAAAACAAAACAAAACAAAACAATGAGTACTATAGTAATAATATCTTATATTTACTGAGAGTTAAAAGTTACTGTATTAGTCAAGCAAAAGGGTGCTGATGCAAAGTACCAAAACTCTGTTGGCTTTTATAAAGAGTATTTATTTGGGATAGAAGCTTACCATTACAAGGCCCTAAAGAGTCCAACTCCAGGTACCATAAGAGGTACTTTCTCACCCAAAGTCATTTGCCATGTTTTGAAGCAAAATGGCAGGTGATGTCTGTGAGGTTTCAGCCTTCCTTCTTCCTCTTAAGGCTACATGGTCCCAGCTTCTTCCAATCTCAGCTGTAGGCTGGCACAGAGCTTATCTCTCTTCCTGGGGCTTCTTTCCAGACTCAGCTACTCTGGTCTCTTCACAAGGTCAGCTGTAGAGTATGAGGCTCATCACTCTTCCTGGGGCCTCTGCCATGTTTAATGAGCTGTCTCACTTTCTCTGTGTGTCTTCTCTCTCTGTGTCTACTTCTGTGTGAGAGTCTGTTTTATCAGTCCACCAAGGGGGTGGGACTCAACGCTGAGTCACACTCTAATGACATGGTTGAATCAAAGCCCTAATCTTAACATAATTTAATCAGATGTCTCAGCTGAATCTAATATAATCAAAGGGTTATCACGCCCAGAGGAACAGACCAGTTTACAAACATAATCTATATTTCTTTTTGGAATTCATATATAATATCAAACTGCCACAGTTACTTTTAACTTTGCAAAGCATTTTTAAAAATTCTATTCTGTACAGTAACCCCCCAAGCTACACACAGGCTAAGTGTCAAAACTTTGACTCTAATTTGGCTAATGGGATTCAAAAATGCATGTTTTCAAAGTTTAAATTCTGTTAGTGCCCCAGAAGCAGGGAACTGTGTGATACAGGAGAGAAGAAGAGAAAGAGGAAGAACATTTCCTAAGTTTGGTGAAAAAAATTTCAAGTAGAGTTAGTCTTCAGAATCCTCCCAATTCCATTCCTGCACCCCTCTTCTGCTCCTGGTCCCTCTCTCCAGCCTCCTGCACAAAGGTCTGCAGAAACCTTACCCACCCTTAGGATAAGTGAAGGGGCCTCCAGCCATTGAGCCTGTTCTCTTGGTGTGTGTTTCTAAAGTGACTGCATCATGCCAAGCTTCCCAATTTGAACCCTTCAGACAGGCCACTGCCCTCTTCATCCCACATCCGGTCACTTTGTTCACACTCTTGTATTAGGTTTAATATATCCTCCCCAAACTCGATAGTAGGTCCCACTGAGATAAGAGACTCAGCCATTTTCATCTCTGTAAAGTCCCCTTTCAATTCCTTTTTCTACTTACAACTTAGAGCACAGTGATTTGCTGAAATGAAAAATCCTGACATTAAGACAAAAATTACATCTTCCTTACTCTAGTACCTGCTTTAACTCAGCATTCACAAGGCTCCTTTCTTTACTATAACTATAATGGAAATTCTTCACTGCACAACTCTCAGGAAACAAGTGATCTCACTACACTAACTCATATGAATATGGTGATGTCAGATTGCTACCATGGTGTCTGCATTTTTTAAGGGGCTTCCTGTTAACCCTAAGGAACATCTAAATGCTGGGCTTTCAGAAGAAAAGGGTTCAGGTTACCCGTGGAGTGTGAGGACTGCCTGAGTTAGAAGCCAGCTCCCCTGAGCTTTGCAAGGCTTCTTATACTTTACTTCTGAGCCCACTGGCAAGATTCTGATGAGATTCTGGAAGGAGGTGGAAGGGAGGCTTTTAGTTTATACAGGTTATTTTTTTGTAGGTTGGGGACTAACTGTATATAGTTATCTTCTACCTTAAATTATTAAAACTTCTCAGTTCTGGATTTAACCTGATCTCCAAGATCTTCATAATGATGGACAAAACTAAAGACCCTCATTCCATATTTAGGTAACCACACAGAGGGTTTTTGTATGATTTGCATCTTTTTCCGTAATCCAGAAAAGGTCTAGTTTTCAAATTATCAGGATAAACTTTCATCCTGAATGTGAGTTGATGAAATAAAAATTAATTAAAACTATTTCACATACATTCAAACCCAGAACTAAAGAATTGACACACTTGGTAATAAATAACATTTTCATCAGTTCAGAGTAGACAGGATAGGGAAAATAAGCTCAGATTCTTCCTCCAAACAGTGTTATACCCTAGTACGTGGAGTGGGGCTGCAATAACTTTGCTGCTTTGCTGGGGGTAGGTGGAGATAAGGGGTACAGAGGAAAACAAAGTAGATATCTCCCCAGTATTCTCCCTTGCACTAGGAATTTTCATGGGAACAGATCAAGGTTGAAGATGAAACCAAAAGTTTAAAAATAGCCTTTGATGTTGAGGACATTGAGCACTGCTTTAGGGCAGATTACAGCACTAATTAGAGAGAAGAAAATGTAGAGTTAAATTCCTTTCCCTGTGGAACAAAGAAAGTAGATTATTTCTATCATTTAAAATCCAAAAATCCAAAAAAAAAAGAATAAAGACAAAATTTCCTATAAGCCTTCACAACCCAGAGACAATGTCTGTCAATATTTAGGTATATTTATTTCTGGTCTTTTTTTTCAGACTTTTAAAAATTGTATCATATCCTGCTTCTTGCATTTGATATTTTAACACTTGATATTTTGCACTTGATAATTTCCCATGTCACTACAAACTCCTTATGAACATGATTTTAATGGCTGTATAACAGTCAAGTGTGCTAATATAGCATAATTTATTTAATCTTTCTTCATGATTGGACAGGTAGGTTGCTTCTATTTTTCCTACTATATACACTGATATAAGGGATTTTTTTGTCTGTAGGATTATTTCTTAGTATATAAGGGATTTTCTTGTATTTAGAATTATTTCCTTAGACTAAATTCTCAGGAGTGAAAGTATTGGGCCAAACTATATGCATACTTTAAGGCATATTCATATATATTATCAAATTATTTTCTATAAGGGTTGTATCTGTTTGTCCACCTACAAGTATTATCTGTAAAAGTAACAACTTTGTCATTTCTGGCCAGCATGGTGTTCCTTCATTTTTAAAAACCTTTGCCATTTTTATAGGTAAAAATTGTATTTTGTGTTAGTTTCTTATTCCATAATTGTTAGTCACTTGGTTTTCCTTTGGGTGAGTTGACTGAGATAGTTATAAAGTTAAATGTATGTGCATTCCTATGAGAAGGATAAACTGTTAGAGCATCACTAAAGATACTGATGCTCTTCTAAAATATTTATGGCTCCATTGAGTTTTCTTTCATAAATACAACCTAAATAAATAAAGCACAAAGAGAAAGCAAGCCTCACCTTTCTTTAGAGATTTGGAGGTACTTGCTGTTGGCTTGACTTCTTCTTCTTCTTCCTCTTCTTCTACTTTATCTTCCTTTTCATCTTTTTCTTTTTCATCATCATTTTCTCCTTCTCTTTCTCCTTCAGCATCCTTCTTTGTAGACTTAATGTATAAGTCCTGTAGCTCTTTCTCCAGTTCTTTATTTTTTATTAGGGTGTAATGAAGTTTCTCATTTGTATCATCAAACTTCTCTTCTGCCTGTCTGGCTCTGTTTTCAACCTCTCTGATGCAGCAAAGTCCAGAGAAATACAACAAAATGGAAAGGATTGAAAAATATCTGATATAGAAACTCATTGTCTAAAAAAGGCAGTGAGATTGATGAACATATCTGAAGGATACAGATAAAGGAAGCAGCAGTATCAATAATTAACGGAGAATTAGGGGCCTAGGAGCTACTCTAGATGCTACACTGGAGTTGCAGTCATGTTGTGATTTAAGAATACAGCATATCTATCATTTCTAAGTGAAATCTCACTTTTGAATATCTGGAATTCTCTTTCAATAGTCAGGACGCTTTTTCAGGAATTAATTTTGGCTTCTCTTAAATGATGTGATCCAACAAACTAAATCCAATTGGGTCCCTTTCCCAGCACCTTTAAAACCACATTTTAGAATCAAGAAAACCAGTTTGAGATGTGCTTTTTAATTACTAGAGACATGTTATATGCTTATGTCTATGTTCTTCCTTGGCATCCTCAGCTATCTTAACCATATCACCCTTCCTACTCTTTGGGCTATGTCACATTCTTTCCTGTGCACAGTAGAAAGTGCTATTTATTTCCCTAAATCATCCCTTAGAAACCATACTAAATTGGATCACTCCTGACTCTCCCCAACACCCCTCCTCACACACACTTTGACTTCCTCCATCTCTACTATGGGTGAGGATGGTTGTTCCTACTAGATCAGTGTAGGTCACTCTCTCTAGCAGAAGATTTGGGTTACTCATCCCACTAGTGAGGATGAAGGAATAAAGAGAGCCAAAGGTAAGCCAGGAAGTATGGATTTCCCAGCCAAGCCTGCAGGCCAGCAATCTTCATCCTCTTACCATTGTGGTGCCTCATACTTACAGTAACTTCTCCTGCATATGTTCAATTATAGCCATTGCTTCAAGATACTTATTCTTTTGGGCCATTGTATCTTGATCAACTGATTCTCTCTGACAAAGGAAATATATGATATGAATGAACTGAGAGTCCCAGCAGTTAATACCCTACTTCTTCAGGATGTTCTGGGTCAGGCCTTCCAGAATATTCTTTTACTACTATCCATATTTATCTAGTAGGTGATTAAGCACACCCTTAACAGCAAAAAAGAATAGGGATTGCCTGTAGCCAAACAGCTTAACAGTTTCCAAATTATTCATGCTATAGGCAGATGCAAATTTGATATGAGTTGTAAAGAAGCAGTAGGGAGAATAATAACTGCAAAAAGAAACAAGGAAAGAAGAAAAGGTTTAAAAATAAAAAGAAGGGTAAATGAGTTTCACTAATAAATCAAGTTGAAGATCAATAAAATTAACCATATTTGTCTTATTATTAATAATTTACTTCACTAAGCACTTAACATTGCAAAATCCAATATATTTAATCTAAATTCTTTAGGGAACTTCATAAATAACAGTTAAAGGTATGAATCTTGCCATGCAGTAAAAAATCTGGAAAAAAAAAACACCTCTTTTATTTTTTTCGACTCTAGATATATTCCTGAAAACAAAATAAGAGGAAGATGAGAGAAGAAATTTAGATGACAGAAATTATAAGCACATTTTTATAAATATTATGATATTTTCCCAGAACTGTGTATTTTTAAAATCTCATTTATTTATTTTTCCCAACCAGCGGCAAATATATTATAGATGGAAATGGAGATTTAAGAAGGTAGTCAGCCTGCCATAATCACAGAATGATCTAGTGGGCTAAAGTAAAACCCTTATTAACCTCCCCATCCTCAATCACACCTTCCATCATGCTACTTTACCTTTTTCTCGAAGAAAAACAGAGAAACGAAAGTGTGGTAAATATTTTCACTCTTCCTCTTGCCTTTTTACTCTCTCCCTTCTGATTTTCCCAGTCACATATTTTCCCCTTTTGGTTGTGCTGCTCCTGTCTTGGGTAATTTGTGCATCAGGTAAATGCTAGCTAGTGTTGTCTAACCTCTAAACCAACAACATATGATATGGCTGTGCCTGTACAGTGCCTGCTAACTTATTTGTTCTTTGAATTCAAAAGAGATATTCAGAGCAGAGGGCCCTAGAATTGGAATTCCACACAAGGTTTATAGGCCTATGAAACAATTATAACTATAGGTGTGACCCAAGATAAGCCAGGGTTATACCCTTTGAACTCTGTAAATTGAGCCTTCTGACTCCTCATTCACCCATTCAATATATATATTTACAATGTGCAAGGAAAACATTCCTTTGTTTTGATACTGGCAAGTATAGATTAATGCTTTGTGGTCCATTTAATTCCTACCGTAGGAAATTCCCATGGCCTGAAATGCTGGATGTTGGGCTTTTAGCCTTATAGCATCCTCTATGGATGCCAGGTGGCAACCACCCAGGCACCACTCACATATTGATGCAGATGTCTCAAAGCTAATCACAGTATCTCCCTCTTCTCACTCTCCTAATCTTCCTCTGGCTTTTCTGCTCTTTGTATCCACTGCATGACAGAGAGGCAGGGATACCACATGACTCTTAGAAGCAATTGCATCAGAACGTCTTTGCTTGTACCTTTGAGTCTGTTATAGCTTTGAGCAGGTCTCTGCCTGACTCCAGTTCTGTCATTGTTT
>JAQZBX010079193.1:0-14016 GCA_029593785.1 Cabassous unicinctus | reverse complement strand
TTTTTTTGAGGAGGTACTGGGGATTGAATCTGGGACCTGATTCAAAGGAGGCGCGCAACCACTGAGGTACACCTGCTCTGCAATTCATCAATTTTTAAAAAAGATTTATTTATTTATTTATTCCCCTCCCCCATCAGTTTTTGACTTTTATTTTATTTTGACTATCCTTTCTGGGCCTGTTAGAGCTTATTAAAAATTTTTAGAGTATTAAAAATTTTAGTTGACTGAACAGTTTTTACATTCATTCATTAATAAAATATTCATTGATTATTCTTTGTGCTAGATATTCTAGACACTAGTGATACAGTGAAAAACTACTCATAGAGCTCACATTCTGGTTAGGAGACAGCCAATAAATCAATAGATAAGGAAATCTGTATATAGTTGGATTCATTTGTGGTTTCCCTACACATGGCTCTTCTGCCCTTCTATTTGAACCTACAGTTAGTACTAGACTTGATAGGTGTATGTCCAACAGACTTAAATCATTGGGCTGTCCATGTGCCAGTTGGGCCCTGAATCTCAATAGAGTTGCAACACCTACTCTCCAGTTCATTGGACTCACTCAGGACAACTAACAAGGAGAGGATGATGGACAACACCCAGCCCAAGGAACAGAGAGAGTCTACAACTGCAAGCAAGATAGTCCTATTCATCTGCCCCATGGGACCTAAGCCCCCTCTCAAATAGAGGCAGAGTGGGCAACACCATCCCAGAATCCTCAGGATTGGGGAATGAACGAACAGTGTACTAGAGTAGACTTAATGTTATTCTACTATAGACTTATTGTTATTCTAGCAATGGAAGAACTTTTATCATTGATGTGGAGGCAGTGGCTACTAGAGGTAGTAACGGGAAGGAGAGGGAAAAACAGGTGTAATATGGGGGCATTTTTGGGACATTGGAATTATCTTGAGTGATGTTGCAATAATGGATACAGGCCATTGTATATTTTGTCATAACTGCAAAATTGTACAGGACAGAGTGTAAACTATAATGTTAACTATAATCCATGCTTAGTGGCAATGGTCCAATATGTGTTCATCAGTTGTAACAAATGTACCACACTAATGAAGGATGTTGTTAATGTGGGAAAGTGTTGGAGATGTAGAGAGTGGGCCATATGGGAATCCCCTACATTTTTTATGTAACATTTATGTAATCTAAAGTATTTAAAAAAATAAAAAACTATTAAAAATAGAAATCTGTATATGATATCAGGTAGTGATATGTTGTACAAAAAAATTTAACAAAGCAGGAGACTTAGAGTGATGGGGGTGCTACATTAGGTAGGGTGGTCAGAGATGGACTATCTTTGAAGGAAACATCTGAGCAGTGATCTGGATGAAGTGAGAAGGAGCCATGCAATATTTAGGAGAAAAAGGTTCCAGATAGAAGGAAGTGTGAGTGCAAAGGACTTTTTACCTGCTGTTCTATTCATATAAGGTAACCAGACATCTAATTTCCTTTCATATTCATAAAAATGGTAATGCAAAGATCATTACTAATCCTGAGCTAGGATATTTTATAGGTTTATAAAGGCTCTCTAATTGAGATTCCTGGAGAAATGTTTTAGAAAGTCAAAAAAATGAAATATATTTCTCGTTTCCAACTTCTTTGAGTTTCGTACAGCCTCTCAATTTGTTTTACAGTAACAACTGTTAGTTAAATCACATTATTAAAAATTAAAGTGAAACAAAGTTTGTACATAATTGTTCAAAAGCAGAACTCAAAATAAGGTGATTTTGGCTTGGATTACATCCAAAGAGGTTAACTACTGAATCACCAAAGAGCCCTATTATCAAGTAGGACCCTGTTTTAGAATACCTTTCCTTTAAAGTTAAGACAGCTAATAAAAATTATTCCATAGTATTAGAGTATTCCTTCACTTGTATTCTTGACCTCTGTATTAGTCAGGGTTCTCTCAGGAAACAGAATCAACAGGAGATATCTATCAATAATATGAGATTTTGTAAGAGTTTCTTACACAACCGTGGGGATACACAAGTCCAGGTTCTGCAGGCAGGCTGCAGCCAGGGGCTCCGATGAAAGTCCAGTGAAAGGTCCTCGATGAGTTTCTGGGAGAAGTTGGCTGTCCAAAGACAAGCTGGGAAATTCTCTCTGAATGTTGAAATCACTTCCCCTTTTAAGGCATTCAACTGATTGGATAAAAGCGTCACCCATTGCTGATGCAATCTCCCTGATTGATGCAGATGTAATCAGCCATCCACGCAGTAAACTCACTGGTGACCGAAGTCCATAAATGCTCTTGTATTACAATTAGCCTAGTGCTTGCTTGGCCAAACATCTGGACGCAATTACCTGGCCGAATTGACACATTAGCCTAACCATCACAACCCGCATTACTCCTTTGCCTCTTTATGTTAACACACCTTATAACATAAAGTTATATGTTTATGTGAAACATTTATTGCAGCAGTTAAACCTTCCATTCTTCTGCAATTCTATACAATAAGGCTTACCATTTAAATCCCCACGTCCTCTTTTGCTGACTTTATTTCCTTTTCCAGTCTATCAGGGCTTCAAATATGGCTTTTTCTCCTCTTCCCTAATTTTAAAAATCTATCCAACTCTTATCCCTGGGGATCTTTTAAACTTTTTATCCTAGAGTTAATAAATCCAGATATCTACAGGGTAAAGGCAACAGGTCATGTGCAGACAGCACAGTGAGGTCTAGGCGGCTCAGTTCTAGGCAGTGCTGCTGGGAAGGACAGTGGGCCCACTGTGGCAACATCTTCCAATTTTTCAAAGAAGTCAGAAATCTGGATTTTTTAAATGTAAAATCTCACAATTTTTAAACGTTGGTAACTAATTCAAAATTTAAACATCCATCTGTATACTAATTAAAACTCATATTGGGTCTGATTTGACCTTTGGATCATCAATCTGTGAGTTTTGTTTTTCTTCCCTCAAAACTGCTTTACAATTTCTGCAGGTTTAAAACCAAAGCAAACTTTACAAAACTTCTCTGATATCTCTCACTTTCCACTCTGTTTCTTTATTTTCTCCAGTACATTTTTTTTGGGGTGGCCATTATTCCAAACTCAACTTGTAAAGAAAACAAAGTTTCTCACCAAACCTCTCAACCAAACTTTTCCAGATGTTTCCATATGTATAAACTTGATTTATCTATGATTTATTTTCTGTCTTCCCACCCACTGACTGGTTAAATACTATAGCATAATTTGTATTCACTTCTTTCTTTATTGTCCTCACCCAGAAAATCCTGATCTTATCTCTTAATTACTTTTTGTTTCATTTTAATATCATACTTTCTTAAACATATGTATTTTAGACCCTGCTTTACAATTATTAATGAGAACCAAAATGCCTTCTGTGTGGACATAATCCTGCATAATCTTGAGGATATTTGGAGATCCCCTCAAATACCATGTTCATGTTTCCGTTAGTTAATGTGTCTGTAGACATCACATCCAACTTTAAAATAAATGGAATTATTTACAGATAAACCTAATCTAATATGATATGATTGACCCATATTCTTTAAATTTAATAGTACCAACTCCTGAGATTCTTAAATTTTTTATTTAAAAAAAAATTAAAATGTTTTAAAGAGTGTCTTAGTTTGCCAGAAGATGCTATGATAAATACCATATAATGGGTTAGTTAACTAATAAGAATTTTTTAGCTCATGGTTTCAGAGGCCAGAAGTCCAAAATCAAGGCATAGGCAAAGCCATGCTTTCCCCTTGAATCTCGCAGTGTTCTGGGGTGGGCTTACCGCAATCCTTGGCATTCCTTGAATAGCATTTCTGCCTCCCGTCACATAGTGATGTCCTTGGTCTCCTCCTGTATGGTTTTCTCTGACTTCTGGTTTCTTCTCTTTACAAAGCTTCTTGTAATATGGATTAAGACTCACTTTAGAAGATCCTATTCACAAATGAGTCCACACCTTGACTAAAGATACATCTTCAAAAGGTCCTATATACAAATGTTTCCACATCTGCAGGAACGTAGATTAAGATTAAGAACATGTCTTCTGTTTAAGTACATAATTCAATATACCACAGTCTGCTCTCTGGACTCCCAAAGGCATGTTTTTCCCACAAGCAAAATACATGCACCCCACCCCTATATCCCCAAAGCCTTAAGTCAGTTCAGTAACAACTTTAAGTTCAAAGTCTCATCAAAATCAGTTATGGATATTGTCTGTCCTTGGGCAAAATTCCTCTCCTTTTGTGGACCTGTGAAATCCAGAAAACAAAGTTATCTGCTTCCAAAGTACAATGGTGGGATAAGTACAAGATAGACATTCCCATTTCTGAAGAGAGAAACTGGAAGAAAAACAGGGTCATGAGACCCAAACAAGTCTGAAATTCAGCAGGGAAACCTACATTAGATTTCAAGGTCTGAAAGTCATCAGTGGATAGATGCTTTGTCCTCTGGGCCGCTGGAGTACCAGCTCCACCCTTCCAAGTGCTGGGACAGTGACTATGTTCTTCCCAAACACTGAGGGGTAGGCCCCATTTTCTCCAAATATCAGAGTGGTGGCCAAGTTCTCCCTGAACGCTAGGGCATAGGCCTCATGCTCTCTGAGCATAAGGATGGGTGGCCCTCTCTTTAGGCCTGAGGAAATCTCTTTGGTTCAGACCTCTGCTTCCTTGGTCTTGCCCTTAAAGTCATTTTTCCATCATTTTGCCCCATATCTGCCCCATTCAGTCAAGGCTGGCAGTTTGTTTCTGCTCCTACAAAATTCTTCAAAAACTTAGTTTTCCATGCAGCTTGGGGGTGGGGACAAATATCAGACGAAAGGATATTTCACAAATCCTTCCCAGACACATTTTCAATGCAGATTTTCTCTGAGATGGCTGCCTGGATCAATGAGTCATACGCCTAGCCTCCTTAGCAAAGGATGGTTTAGCTATGCCTTTGTGTGGCGTCCCATTCTCTGGTGGCCCACATCCTGGATGCTCAGTGAGGGCCCTACTAGAGCAGCTTCTGACCTAGTCTCAGAGAATGCCATCTGGTCAGGTTGAGAATTCTCCAGGTCATCAATTGCTGGTTCCTTTGTGTTTAACAGTTCAATTCCCAACGTATTTCTTTCCTCTATTGTTTTACTGTAAGCTGCAAGAAGAAGCCAGGTTACATCTCCTACACTTTGCTCGAAGTCTCAGCTAAATATCCAAGTTCATCACTTAAAAGTTCTGCTTTCCATCCAACATCAGAACACAATTTTTCCATGTTCTCAACCACTTTATAACAAGGATCACCTTTCCTCTAGTTTCTAATAACACATTCATCATTTCCTTGTAGGGCTTCCCTGGAAGCATGTTTAACAGCCATATTTCTAGCAGCAGTCTCTTCAGAGAAATCTAGTCGTTTTCTATCAAGTACCTCAAAATTTTGCAGCCTCTATTTGTTACCCAATTCTAAAGCCACATTTTTAAGTGTTTCCCTTTCATCCTGAAGCACCTGGGTTGATAGAATGATGAAATGGCCTTTTGAAGACTTAATTATGGCCCCAACTCGGTGCCATATCTTGCAGGGCTGAAGCAATGTTCTCCAGGATATATACACTCTAAATTAACATCCAATCTATGGTACTATTTATCCTGTAGCCGGGATTCATGGATCCAGGAATCAGGGAGTAGAAAAGGGATGGCACGACTCACTATGACCCTTAGAGATCCACTAGCAAAATTTTTGCTTCATGTCCCCACAACCTTATGCTCTGCTGGTCTAGAGGTCTTAGTTCCAAAGGGAGGAGTGCTTCCACCCAGAGACACAACAATGATTTCTCTGAGGTAGAACTTAGGACAGCCACCTGGCCACGTTGGACTCCTTATGCCTCTGAATCAATAGGCAAAGAAAGCAGTGACACGAATAGACATCTGAACACCGATGTTCATAGCAACATTATTCACCATTGCCAAAAGTTGGAAACAACCCAGGTGTCCATCAACAGATGAATGGATAAACAAACTGTGGTCTATTCACATGAGGGAATATTATGCAGCTGTAAGAAGAAATGAAGTCGTAAAGCATATGGCAACATGGATGAACCTGGAGGACATTATGCTGAGTGAAGCAAGCCAGTCACAAAAGGACAAATACTGTATGAATGCATTACTATGAACCAAATATATTGTGTAACATATTGCTTGATCGAAAAAAAAAATTTATATGTATCCACTACATTTAATTGAGAAATGTATATATTTATTCATCTGTCTTTACTTTTTAGTTTTTAATTGTTTATATTTTCAATTATTAAATGTACAAATAAAGTTAAATAAAAAAATAAATTAATTAAAAACAAAAACAACAACTAAAAAAAAGATTAAAAAAAAATATATGCAAAGAAGGGAATTGCTGGCCTGGCTAGGGGTCTGATCCTAATTACCAAGGATAAATTGGACTGCTACTACACAATGGAGGTAAGGAAGAGTATGACTAGAATACAGGATCCCTTAGGGCATCTCTTAGTACTACCATGACCTGTGATTAAAGCCAATGGAAAAGTACAACAACCAATCCAAGCCAGACTATTAAAGGCACAGACCCTTCAAGGATGAAGGTCACCCTACCAGGCAAAGAATCACCACCAGCTGAAGTGTTTACTGAGGGAGTATGGAATGGATAGTGGAAGAAAGTATTGTAATTATAAATACCAGCTACAACCATGAGACCAATTATAGAAACTAGCACTGTAATTGCTAAGATTATTTCATTCTTATTTTGTTATGAATATGTTTTTATATAAAAAGAAATGTTTCTGTTTTCTTCTCTTTCTTATCCACTCATCCTATAACTGGTGCTAATTTTATACCATAGTATTTAAGCCACAGGTTATCAAGGATAAGAGTGAATATCACCCAAGGACTTTCATCCTTTTCTAGGGAAAGGGTTGATGTGTTTTTGGTTATACATAGTTGAGCAAAAGTATGACTATGTTATTGCCTTTATTTGGAGATTAAGTATGGTTTAAGTAGATTTGTATGGATGCTCAGTTGATAGGAGGTAGACTTGTCAATTTCATATGTCAGCTTGGCTAAATTATGATGTCCAGTTGTTTGGTCAAGCAAATATTGGCCTGATTATTGCTGTGAGGGTATTTCATAGATGGATGTGCAACTATAACCAGTTGATTGCATCTAAAATCAATAAAGGAGAGTGCTCTCAGTAATGCGGGCAGTTTCTTCATCCAATTATTTAGAGGACTTAAAAGACAGAACTGAGGATTTCAGAAGTTAGAGAAAAGAATTTCTGCCTCTATTTCAGCCAACCCACTTCCTCTGGGGAATTTAACTTTACCTTTATAGGCATTTCCAGCTTGCAGTCTATCCTTTGGAATTCAGACTTGCCAGCCCCTATGGTCATGCCAATTTCTATAATAAATTTCTTAGAACACACATACACACACACACACACACACACACACACACACACACATGGCCCTAACCAATACAAAGGGTATTTGGTGAAAGCTAAATTACATAAACTATTTTCTTTTCCTTGGCATTTTATGAAAAAGTCAAACTATAGCTCTGACCAATGGTGTGTTGGTAAATGTTTATTAACTGGTTTTTGGGGTGGGGTGTGGGAGAGTCCTGAGTCATAGCATTCACCAATTAACATGGTATAAATGCTCCCACCTTGGCCAATTTCATACTAAAAATGGGATGTCAACTGAATGGCAAACTTCCTGAAATTTAAACAATTGGCTCTCACAAGCCAGGATATACCAGCTCTCACACCACCGCCTGGGAGTAAATTTGTATAGGCCATAAAAATATTCCTCATAACTTAAGAATTTGTCACATTAGTTTTCAAACATGGACACTCAACCTCAAACACTTTACCATATGATCCTCAAAATATCTAAAAAGAGGAAGGGTAAGCATGTGTGGATAAGAGTGGGAAAGTTTTACTATATTTGCTTTGTCCAGAATCTTACATCAAATATATTGAAAAAGTATATTAAATTGAGTGAATATTTCCTCAAGACTTTGAGATAAATATTAAATGTGAATCTAATATGTAAGGATTTTAGTGTTACTAATAGCATGTTATCATTGGAAGTATAATATAAATAAATGACCATGGATAACTATTTACCACCAGTTGCTAAAACTCTCCCTTGTATTATTATTTTTTAAATGTATATTACTTTGTTGTTTTCTTCTTTGGCACCCTTTCCTCTCAAATCATTTCTTCCACATAAATGCCCATTTATTTCACCCAAACAAATATCCTTATGAAAGCTCTTTGTCAGCTAGACTGTTTACAATATATAACTAAAAAGATTTTTTTATCCTTCAACACCACGCTGTAAATGAAAAGAACGTTATAGAGACCTTGCCAAGTCCTATGACAGAGCTTGGGAAAATATTTGAAAAAAACAACTTTTGAATAATGCCAACCTATCTGGAAATGTTAATGATTTAGGGAAAAGAGACTTGGTTGCTTTTTAATCTGCCAGAATTAAAAGTTACAAGTAATAACTTCTTAACTTTATTCCTTTCAACAACTAAAACCGGGACTCAGAAGTTCTATGCTGACTAAATTCATCTCCTTCAGAGATTTTTTTTTTCAGTTGGCAGCTGATAAGGAGTACTTTCCCAATAGATGGATGCTAGCATAGTTCTAGATTGTAATTTTTAAATAAGTATGCAGCCAAGAAATAGATTAATCAAAGAACACATAATCAGATAATCTTTACCAAGTTTTTCTAAAAAACAAAACAAAAGTGCTTATATCTTTTACCTTGCCAGTTCCCCTTTCTTCTTCTTTTCTTGTTTGTCCTAATTATTACACAGGAGATACATAACTGATCCTCTAGAATAGTTGAGAGGGAAGGTAGTTCTAAAAAGCAAAAGATCAGATCAGAAAAACTTGGAAAAACACTTCTCTTGCTTGGACTTTAAAAGGTGCTCTAGAGAGGTAAATCAAGTTGAATGCATGATTTTTAAATTGTATTTTATAAAATATTTGGAACTCTCCCTTCCCCAAGGACTTAAGACCACAGTCAGAGGGCTGCTTTTAAATACATCAGGAGTGACAATTACCCCCCCACACAAGGAAATTATTATCCATGTTCTTCTCAATCCTTCTGCATTGGCTCCTTGTCAGCTGGAAACATTGAGAGCTCTCATTTGTGAGTAGGTGTTTAAAAAGCACATTTGTTAAAAGAAAAACAAATAGATACACATCTTACAGAGGTCAGCAAGAGCCAGACAATGCACTGCTTGGAAATTTCCATTCGTTTATGTGTTAGTTTCTATGTACATTGAGATTAAACTCTAATTCTCTAAGGAACTACTTTTCAGATTACCCTATTAAACACAATAAAGTACTTTCCTATCTGTAGCTGTGTAGGTAAACAAAAGAAGAAAAACAAAGCTTTCTCTTTCTTTGTGGATGTTGGAGAGCGAAACCATAGTACAGCACGAACTTGTTTCAAAAAAGAAGAAGAAGAAGAAGAAAAAGAAAGGTGGGATGACCAGGTACAGTAAACTAGTGAGTACTCACTCCCTGGCCCCCAAATCTCTGAACCAATGTTTTCTATTGGGTTTAAGCTTCCTGAGGACTATCTTTTCCTCAAAGGCCTCTGCAGTACCAAACATTAAGTTTTCAAGGAGATTTTCTTCTTTTTCTGAATTGAGTATCTTAGACACTTAGAGCTATATCCCTCCCCACCAAAACAAACAAATAAATAAGAACACAAAAAACATACTATCTATCCATGGAGATGTTAAATCTGGTGGTTGGCAGATTACACTATGTATGTGACTCTTTTCTCTTTTAATTTTCCTGCCAGATTCTTTTTTATTCTGGCATCCTCCATTATTTCCTAATGTCTTTTGAATTTCTGCTTCTCTCTCTGGAGTGTCATCAATTAGCTAAAGATCATGCCAGCTGATAACAGTTTGATCCTTCCTAACCATATCTGCTTTGGGCCACAGGACTCCTGAAGATGGAAAGACGTCCTTCCTCCACCCAAAAAGTATATAAAACCAAGACTGTTTGTGTCTTTCACGTCGCAAACCCTCCTTATCACGAATGAGAGGGAAAAGTTATAAAAAGCTCACTCCTACCTCGAAGATATTGTTGGATCCTCATCTAGCCCTTTACGGACCTTAAAAATACTATAATTTAGATTTTGAGAATACTCTATTTAGGGAGAGGAATCTCTGCTTCCCAGGTTTATCAGGAATGGAGAGGAAAGGCGATTCCTCTCCATTATGTGGCAGCATCATAGAAATGGTAGGTTCATAGAAAACTTGGAAAAATATAAAAGCAAATAAACAGCCTCCTTTGTTCTCCTTTGCATTTGCTTAAATATTTTGCAGCTCTGCACCTAGATTTATCTATGTTGCTATCAGGGCTACACAATAACTTCAGATTCTCATGATGTCAAACTCTAGGCACATGGGCAGATAAACCATATTGAGGAACTGCAGAAAGTAACATATAAGCCAAAACAAAACCCAAATTCTTCAAATAAAAATATCTATTAATCAAGTGAAATTTCTTGATTTCTGCTTTTTTGAGTTACTATGCCATTACTTAAACAGCATGCTCCTTTGTATCGTTAGTGTGTGTTCAATTGCATTTCTCCACTGGTCACAATCTTCAAATATAGTGTTTCTTTTCATATAAAAGTGTTTAAATGTTTCCATCCCCTTATTTTCTAACAGACTTGAATACTGCTGGGAGAGATTAACTGCTGGCCTAGAAACACTCAAAACATCAATTTCCTTGGAGCAGTATCTCAACGCTCTCTGCACTTAAACCATAGTGTTTAGAGCTGTTCAGTGAATACTTTAGATTTGATTAAATGACCATTAAATATGGTCCAGAGCAACCAAAGTAAAATGCTAGGAAGTTGTTAATTACCCATGCTGGAATGTAGCTTCATTCATTCATTCATTCATTCATTCATTCATAGGAGACCAATTTGTCAAGACCACCTAGAAGACATACAATTACCATTTACTACTGGTGGATTTCAGAATTATAAGTATTTATAATGATCCCATACTTAGTATATATATAGCCTGTATAAATTTCTCCAAATTTTCCTAAGTGTGATATTTGATTAATACATAAAAAGTATTCACATGGGTATGCACATGTATGTGTGTTCAATTTGTAGAATATCTTTTGTCTACCTTCTCGCTTGTTGAGGTACCTTCCTTTTGCTCATTGCTTACCAGCTCTAAAGGAGGAAGTTCAACAATTTAGTTTATGTCTCCTGAGGAGTGCAAAGAGGAGAGATAATAGACTTGAAAGATGTTTCACTGAGACAGGAATAGAATTGATAGGTTATTTGCTTACCATTTGGAACAGGGATTAGATAGCCTGACAGAAAGTGGAAAGTGATTAGAAAGATAGTTTCAAACTATGCCTACTCACTAATACATTTGTTCCTAAGAGTTCCTGGGAGAGAGAAAAGCAAAATCAAAACTAAAAATAAAATAAGGGTAAAACAATATCAACAACAGCAGCAAAAAAACCCCAAAATCTTTACTCATAAATCAGGAGTCAGGGATTTTGGAGGGCACCAATAAAATTTATGTGAGTTGTCAAGGGAAATGCCATTCCATCAGTTTTGAAGTTACTTTCCATTAGTTGTTAGATCATTGACAAGAACTCCTAATCTCTATTTCCAATTTAATTTGAAAGAACATACTACTCTTCCATGAAGATTTTGGGAAATACAGTATTACTCTTTTTCTATTTTAGATGTGATGAAACTAAAGCATAAGGGATTATGTGTGTGATTCCCTGGGTTTTCACAGCTCTGAAGTAAGAATATCCAGATGAGTTATAGAAGGACAAAGATGTTGAAGTCAGCTTTAAAAAAGTATATAATGCTTTGAAATTCATTAAACCTATTTGCAATAATTTACATTTATTACTATATACAAATTTATATAAATTCATTGGAATTGTTGGCTTTATCGATTAAAATCCAATTTCAATGTTTGGAAATAATTCAGTGGAAGGCTTTGCTACAATAATTGATACTTGCAGATAAGATACATTTTATTTGTAACATGTTTTGTTTTTCCACATGGTCATTAGACATGTGGATTTTGAAATAAAGTTATAATTTAAAAATTATGTGATAGGGGAACAGATGTGGCTCAAGCAGTTGAGCACATGCCTCACACATGGTAGGTCCCAGGTTTGGTTCCAGTGCATCCTAAAGAAGACAAGCAAACAACGAGCAGCCAACGAGCAGACATCGAGCAAAAACAATGAGCAGACATTGAGCAAAAAACAGTGAGCAGACAACAAGCAGACAACGAGCAAACAACAAGCAAAAACAAATGAGCAGGTAGCAGATGTAGCTCAAGCAGTTGAGTGCCTGCCTACCACACAGGAGGTCCTGGGTTCAGTTTCCAGTGCCTTCTAAAGAAAAAAGAAACAAACAAAAAAACCCACAGAAAACAAGCAGACAATGAGCAGGCAACTATTGCAAACAATGAGCAAACAGATGAGGGAGCCATCTCAGGGGGTGGAAAATTCAAAAAAGAAAAAAAAAAATTATATGATCATTCTGAAAGTTCCATTTCCTTGCTTAGGCAAATATTGGAATACTTTTGCTCTGTGACTTAATTTTTGTATTGATGACAGCTGATAAATTGTAGTCTCTTCTCCTTTAGCTGGTGGTCATAGAGATGTCTTTCCCAAACCCCATGTTATTTAAAGTAACTTTTAAATTTTACATAATGCAGTTATGTGTTTTAAAGGTAGTCACCCACTTTAAAAATAAAAGATAGCAAAAGTAAATAAAAAGATGTCTTTTAATCCATTGGAAATTAAAGCTGGCAGGACCTTCGGTGTCCTCCAGCGCAGCTCCCTGTTCCTTTCTTTTGTGAAGATAAGGACTCTAAGCCCAGGGAGACGGTGTGGCTTGCCAGGACCACACAGCTGGTTAAGGCAGAGCCAGCATTGGAGCCCACATCTTTTGGCTCCCAGGCCAGACTTTCCCCATATTTAGAAAAGATTAAAATACTGAAAATTTCTCTCCACCTCTGTGTTTTTCAGTAAATCACTCTCTAACATGAATTATACTTGCCATTTCCAGTGTTTATCTGAAAACGCCTGAAATTCTGAAACTTTTAGGTTTGCCATTCACAAGTTACATCGAAAAATAACCAGAGTCAAAATTCAAGCTCCTGTCCTGAACAGACCCCTCACTCTCTGATGGGCTGGGTACTTGGCTGCTCTCAGCCTCCCTCTTCTCAACACCATCTTCTTGATGGCAAAGTTAATGTGGATTTTGGAATCAGCTGAAATAGTTCATAGTTTACAGCAATGTTTTTATTTAAAGTTCACCATTAAAAATCACAAAGGTAAAAATACTCGCTAACTATCCCCTTCCCCATCAGGTTTTATAAGTCATTTAAAAATTACCTTTAATATATTGTTTCAAAGGAATGTTTCAGCTTCCAACACGTCCTACATTTATCGTCTTAATGCCTGGAAAGAAATACTTGACTCAAGGGGAATTTTGTTCCTTTACTTGTAGGAAGTACATTACTCCAAGTATTTGTACCTGCTTCAGCTCCCTGGAGGATCATAATTATAGTAAAAATATATTTATTGAGAGCTTACTAGCTACTAATCCCTGGCATAAATGCCTTACATGTGCTATCTAATTTATCTTTCATGGCTGTCCTATGAGATAGTTATTATCTTTAAGGTTAAAAACAGCTGAAATAACTGAGGCTGAGAGGTTAAAGTAACAAAGTTAATAACTGGTAGAACCAAGACTGAAATCCAAGCAATCTCAATTCAGGCCCTAGCTATGTGCTAGTATGTGAAATCATCTGAGGAGGAGACTGCCTCCCAGACCCAACTTTCCTTGGTTACAGCTATGGTGTTTACTTTCTGGATGGAGTAAACACCAGGCCGAGACTTGAAGAGACAACATGCTATAGTGATTGAGAAATTGGACTCTAGACTCTGACTGCTGAGTTGGTCGCTACTTACTACATCCATCTAAGCATTGGTTTCCTCA
>JAQZBX010079192.1:0-14006 GCA_029593785.1 Cabassous unicinctus | reverse complement strand
GGAAAGCATGTTTTATATGTGTGTATGGGACGAAGGGGAGGGACAGTGGTTAAGAGAGGAAAACCAAATTTCCTTAACTTATACTATGTATTAAAACTTCAAATATACTAATATCTAGGCTGGGACTCTTTTCTTTGAACTGGAGGCTTATAACTTTTTGGTAGAGTCAAGGAAATAGACTGCAAAGAATTTGCTGGGCAGAAGTAGATAACGAATAATTTCTCAGGACTGTGTAGCCCTTTCACATATTCATATAGTTTGATGATCACAATGACTATTTGAGGTCCATAGGTTGCTATAGTTGCTCCCGTTTTATAGATGAAGAAACTGAGGCTCATAGTTTTTCATAGCCAGTAATTGAGCTGAGATTCTAAATCAGGTCTTCTCTTTCAAAAAGCAAGTCTTCCTCTCAATGAGTATAAAACTTTTTAAAAAGCACCTTTTATTCAAATAGAATCCTACCAAGCTATTAAATATATACAACAGATAACATGTAGAGCTGCTTTGGTTGAAATGGAGACCAAAGACTCCAAGTCCAGTTTGCTGGGTTTCCCCTTGCTTATATGGGGTTGATCTCAAGGAATAGACAAACAAAACAAACAAACAAACAAACAAAGCCCCAGTCACCCTCAGCAGTCGGGATCATACGTCAGCGAGCTCTGCCTTCAAATGGTGTGAGCTACCTGAGGGCTGGCTCTGAGCGTCTGCTGTGAGACTCCTATTCGTATCTCAAAACCCTAGCTGGCAGTGCATTTTCAGTCCAACTGTCCTGGCCCTGAGCACAATGTGATACATAAGAGTGCCAGAGACATGACTGTTGGCTTGAACAGATGCCTTGGAACCTCTTTCTCCATGGGAGCCTGAAAGAGAGGCCACTCACTGTGTGGACCACTGAGGCTGCTGCCTTAAAATTGGCCCCAGTTCCCTCAGGCTAGATATGTAAGGCATTTCCTCTCACCCGCCCTCTCTGAGGTCTCAGAGAGAGTGGGTGTCTTATCCACATGGCCCTCGTGCTTTGTGTGCTTAGGAAAAGCTGCCCCCTCTGAGTGAACATGGCCTTCCAGGTGCATGGTTTGGCCAGTGGGCAATGTCTTGGTGCACATTTATTCATTTTCAATAAAACGGAGTACACAGCCTCACAAACAGAGCAGGGGCTGGATTTCAGTTCCCCCTTTCCCCCTAGACCAGCAACTGTGCAATGAACAATCTGGGAAACTTTGCTCACAACTATCCAAACGAGGACATGGTCCTTTCTTAGCTGGTAGAGGGTCAGAGCCTGATGGAATACGAAGTCCCACCAAATCACCACATTCTCCTTATGGACCTGTAACTGTTTTCTTGGAAGACAGGCTGTGCAGAGAAACAGCAGGTGCCTCAACTGGGAAGATGCCTTCCTGCTTTTATTAATAACCAGCAACGACTCATGCAGCCATGCCCAGGGCAGCTCAGGCCTGAGAGATTTCCAGCAGTCATGTTGTTATTGGCTTTCTCCTTTTCCCTTGGGTGGGGTTAGGCACCAAGGCCTTCAATTTCCCTCTCCATCACCTTTTCAGGCTAATTTTGCCTTCCAGTTCCCACTAGTCCCTAGCCAAGTGTGTCTAGGTGACTATTGATAAGGAAAATTTTGGAGCCCTGCAAAGAATGAGATTGCGCTCCAGAAGACCCTTTATTATGTCCTACAGATACTGGGAAGAAAATGAGGCTGGGGAATTTGTCACTCTTTTGAGAAAATCATTGAAACTGGATGTCCCAAAGGATAGGGTGCCTGGTTGAAAATACACTCTGTTCCCCACGTGTGCTTTTGAAATTAATGAGAGGGGACTGTTCATGAGACTACAGAAAGGTCCAAGCCACCGTGGGGCTGGGAAACTACCAAAGCACAGAGTCCTCAAGTTACACTCTGGCGAGAAAGGCGAGGATGAAAAGAGGAAATTTGGGTCAAATGAACCAGGATTAGGGCTTCTAGGCCAATGACATGTGTGGGGTAAATGCTGAGAGGAAGGTGGAACTTGGCAGCTGGCCACTGTTAGTCATCTCCAGAAACAGATTGCTTACCCACCTACTCCATTAGCTGTTTGCTGTGTATCAAGAATTGGACGAGCACTGAGAATTAAAACAAATAAACCCTCAACACCACCACCACCACTAACAAAAAAAGCCAGTCCAGTGAAGGGTCAGTGAAGGGAAGAAGACAATTGTGTGATGCACAAATAATCAGAGTGGCGAGTACTGTTTCTTGGGACACACACTCGTTCACGCTGGATGGGAAGGTGGTTGGTGATCCAGGAAGTAGGTGCGGGCCTGCTCAGGCTCGGGCAAAGCACGTGTACTAGTGAGGCCACTCAGGAACACAGACACGACAGAGGTGTGGGGACCGGAACGCCGAGAAACACTATTTTTTTCCTAGTGCTCTTGGAGGTGGGCTGAACGGATACAAGAAGAATGTCCTTGTGCAAAGGGACGAGGGCCGTGTGTGTGCATGTGCACATATTTGTGTGTGTGTGTGTTGTGCCTTCTGCACAAGTGTGCATGTTTGTGTGTGGATGTATCTGTGTGTACTTGTGTGTACCTGTGTGCTGTGTGGATGTGTGTCACTTAGGGAAAGGAGGAAGTCTGGTTTTGATTTGCAGCGAGGGGAGCATGCTCGCCTTTCTCGCTGTTAATCACCACGGGCTTGGGGAATGCAAGTTCTTTTCCTTATTAGGCTGAGCCGAATATATAAGCCCCACACCCCTCACTCCACCCCAGCCCCTTAGAATGTTGGTCCAGAATTAACTTAAGGTATCTTTTGGAAGTTATAAAATCCACCCCCATGCTGGCAGATGGAGACTCAGACCTCAAACAGCAGACCAGTTTGAGGAAGGAACTCCAAAGTGCCCTTGGGACCAGCAAACTTGCTGAAGGTCTTTGGAGCCAACGCTGGTCTTGGTGGGCTCGAGTGTCTGGTGGCAACAGCAACTCTGGAAGTGTCAGAGGGAAGGAGAGGCAGGGCCCAAGCAGATTCCTGGAGCCATCCTGGGAAAGGAATCCCATGGAGGAGACCTGCAGCTCTGGGTCTGGGGATAGAAAGGGCCTGCCCTAGATGTCCTCTGAGCTTTGCCCCTGGGGAAGTGGGGGGCATCTGGTTCAAGCTACCACAAGGCAAAATCCAGCCTTCCCAGCTCCTCTTTCCCCCCAAAATAGACACCTAAAGTGTGGGGTATGATCTTATGACTTCCCCACAAGCTCTGAGACTTTAATTCCTTATAACAAGAAAAGAAAAAAACAAAATTTCTTGGTCCTCTCTTAGAAAATATAAGGCTCCAAGTGTAAACAGCTCTGGGAGAAAGAATAGAAATGATAGGTTAGTATTAAGTAGCCCTTGGATGTGTGTTAAAAAAGTTAAAAATAAAAATAATATAAGGCTATGGGCTATGCTAAGAAGAAGCCAGGATTTCAGAATCAGTTTATGCTTCTTCAAGAGGGCAATCAGCAATGGCTGGTGGGATAACTGCTCTCTTTGTATGTGCTCAGGTTCCTGACCGGCAGCCACAGGCACGGCCTCAGAAGACTGCCTCAATAGCACGGCCGGTTGCAGTTGGCAAGGGGAGAAAGACTTTCTACAGGGGGCTTGTATCAGCCACCCAGCCACACCTTGGCAGGGAGGGGAGGAGAGGGAGGTGTGGGCCATGGAGGAGGCCCTGGGGGTTCGGCCAACCACCCAGGGCCGCCATTTACATAGTCATGATATGCATGGCTACTTTCAGGCAGGAGTGTCTGCTGGGTTCCAGGCACAGCGAGGGGGCTTTATGCACATCATCTCATTTCAATTTCACAATGTGGCTCCAAGATTGTTCTTTTCATTGCCATCCCCACCTCCACCCGCCCCCCCAGCAAAAACCACACACTGTTTAATTTCATTTATATGATGTTCATAAACAGGCAAAACTAATCAAGAGAAGTCATAATAATAGTGTTACCTGGGGGTAAGGGTGGGGGAGTGGGAATTGACTGGAAAGAGGTACAAGGGAGTCTTCTGGAGTGCCTGGAATGTTCTATACCTGGATCTGGATTGTGGTTACAGGGGTCATATAAATATATGTAGAGATTCATCAAGTTGGACACTTAGGTTAGTCCACTCTAATGCTATATATTAGACATCGGCTAAAAAAAAAATCCCTACCAGTGGTCTCCCAAGCCCCCCAAAGTGCTTATTGTATTTTCATAACTCTTAGTGGTGGTGGTTGGAAAATGAATGGTGCTCCATGGTTTTCAAGGTTTTTTTTCACATTTCATTTGTAGTCTTAAACCCTTCACTACATATATATATATAGAGAGAGAGAGAGAGACAGAGAGAGAGACAGAGAGAGAGACAGAGAGAGAGAGAGAAGCCAACTTGGAGAGGCCTCCACTGCCTAAAACAGGGCAATCTGGACATCAGCAGGAATAATAATAATAAGAATAGTCATTGCCATTTTATAGTGGACAAAACTAACTCCAGATTGAGTGTGTCCACAGAGAGTTCTTAGTTTTAACCCGTCCCCTCCTCTCTAGGTGGTGGTACATTCCCTTTCCTTTCCTTTCCTACTCTTCTTGGTGGGAGCTATGTAAAGAAGAAAGAAATGAATCCTGAAAAGTAACTGGTGTCAACCCATCCAGTGGAGGGCATTGTTCCAACAGAAGAAATCTGGAAAGAGGAAGGGTCATCAGGGGTAAGAGAGAGACTTTATAAGGGCTGATTTTATCTTTCCCCTGTCGCTGTCTTGGGTTACATGAGCCTCCCAGGAGTGACGCTGATGACATTTCTTAAGAAAGGTAATGTCTGGACCAATCGATGTGGCTGGGTCTGCAGGGCAGGATCCCGTTACCTGCAGAGGCTGAGATAGAATTCCTTGGCTGGGCATGGAGCCATGGGAGTGGAAGATGAGAAGGGCTGGTCATTGAAGGGAATGTTCCAGGCCCAGAACAGGAGACAGCTGTGAAGGGGCCAAAGCAGGCTGTTGGCTTTTTTTTTTTTTTTTTTAACCCCGGGCTGTTGGATTTTTTTTTTACCTCCACCCAAATCAGATCAGAGCTACGCACAAGATGGGAATAAAGGCTCAAGATTCAAAGTCAAATAAATACCTGGGGTTGTAGAAGCTGTTGTTGCCATTAGAAACAGCAAGCTGGGGCTAGGGGCTGCAAAAAGGGCAACTCCATGCTGTTGGGTAGGCAGGTAAGTGCTTCATGACAATTGTGTAGGAGAGAGGATTTAAGTTACATGAGCATTTCTTAAGCATGTTCAGCCTGCAACCCAACTTGCTGGTACAAACAGCCCATTCAGTCAAGGAGCCACCTGTTTATAGAGGCCCCACCCTTAATCTCTCTCTCTCTCCCTCTCACTCACTCACTCACTCACACACATGTGCATAAACACGTGGTCTGCTTTCCTTCTCTCCCCACCATTTTATCACCATCTTACTCCCTATAGCCATGGGAAATGTTAGCAAAACTCACTGAGAAAACCTACTTGACACCTCAAGGAACGCTTTTCCTGGTGTTCTTTTGCCTTGGTTCCCCTGAGGGGCAGGCACTGCACTGAGCATAGGGTCTTGCCCATGCTGATTCTAGTGTACAGACCCTGTGGTGGTTTGAAGCTGTGTGTACCCCAGAAAAACATGTTCTTAGATCTGTTCCAGTCCTGAAGGTGTGAACCCATTGTAAGGAGGGCCTTTTGATGAGGTTACTTCAGTTAAGGTGTGGCCCACCTCAATCAGGATGGGTCTTAATCCTGTTACTGGAGTCCTTTATACACAGAATGAATTCAAACAAAGAGAGACAAAACCACAGGAAGCAAGAAGCTGAAATGGAACTTAGAACAGCAGGGGCTGCCATGTGCCTTGCCATGTGACAGAGGAGCCAAGGACCACTGGCAGCTGGTCTTCGGGAAGAAAGCTTCGCCTTGATGATGCCTTGACGAACATTTTCATGGCCTCAAAACTGAAAGCTAACAAATTCTCATTGTTTAAGCCAACATATTTCCTGGTGTTTGCTTGGAGCAGCTTAGCAAACTAAAACAGATGTTGGTACCAGGAGAGTGGGGTGATACTATTGCAAATACCAAAAATGTGGAAATGGCTTTGGAAGTGGGTGATGCTAGAAACTGAAGAAATTGTGAGATGCTTGGTAGAAAAGAACTAGATTGCTTTGAAGAGATTGTTTGTAGAAATAAGGATGCTAAAGGTACTTCCGATGAGGTCTTAGAAGAAAATGATGAATGTGATATTGGAAACTGGAAGAAAAGCAGTCCTTATTTTAAAGTGGCAGAGAACTTGGCAAAATTGAGTTCTGATGTTGCATGGAAGGCAGAATTTGAGAGTGATGAACTTGGATATTTAGATGAAGAGATTTCCAAGCTAAATGTGGAAAGTGCATACTGGTTTCTCCTTGTAGCTAATAGTAAAATGCTAGAGGAAAGGGATAAGTTGAGAACTGAATTCCCGGGTGCACACACACACACACACACACACACATGCACACACACAAAAGAAAAGCAAAACAAAACAAAAACCCAAAACAAAACAGAAATTGATGGTTTGGAAAATTCTGGAGTTTTGGAAAGTGAGTTCCCAGAGAATAGTGTCCCATGTGAGGGTTTACCTGACAATGGATCTAGTCAGTCATTTCAGTGCAAGTCAGGGTTGGAGGGGCAGTTATCCAGGAAGGACCTGTGGGAAGTCCTACTATCTGACGGATTGGACCCCTGTGTACTATATGCAAAACTGACAAGTTTTTCTGTGGAGATGAGTTGAATTTCAAAGGCACTTTGGAGTGGGGTCGGGTGGGATCTTGTGGTTGAAAATTACTAGTAAATGTCATTGATCACATACACTTCAGGCTTTTAGTAAGAACACTAGTGTCCTTTTTCTTAATTTATAATCCTTGTGCCCACCTCAACTGTCAAGTTTCAAGGGTTGATTAGAAGTCTGGGCTCCTGCAACAATAGTTTGACTGGAATCAAATTCCATTAGAGTGGTGTCCACCTAATTTTGGCTTCTCCACTTAGTGATACCAAGGGTCTTTGGTTCCCCAAAGAAAGCCTTCAACTCTGCTCACATACCTGCGCCCCATACTCCAGCCCTCAGTCCAGGTACCAAGCTACCACTTGCCTCTGCTGTGATGCCCTTGCCCTCTTCCCCACTTCTAGAGAACAAAACGTAGCCAGCATAAAAGGGGGCACATACAGTGAGTGCCCCACTCTTTGGACCTGGCCTCATTGCTTCAGGGATTTCAGGCCCAAGGTGCTCTGCCAGCCAGGCATTGGGAACTTGTGACAGCAGAGGGGGATTCTCACGTGCTGCACATTGGACCGCACACCACAACTGGCAGTAAAACTGTTGGACCATCGAATAGTATGTTAAGTGCATGCCGAATCACTAAATGGACAGCACTTTTCTCACATATGAGTTAGTGACATGTCACTTGGGGGAAAAGTTCAACACATTTTTCTCTGGTGTTCAGACCCAGAAAGTCAGTCTCCCATCAGGTCAGCCAGGGAAACCCGAGAATCCCTCTCCCTCCGGCCCTCCATTGTGTATGTATCCAGGGTACCATCCATATCCTGGCCCTATCATCGGCCCCTTGCTGCCATTTCCATATATTTCTTATGGGAATTTGGCAATTTAAAGTGAAGTCAGAAAGAACAAAAGAAGGGAGATAAACTTTGTCAATGGTAAGGAAGTGTAAGGAGACAGGTAGAGAAGAGAGATGGAAGGGAAGGAGGGTGATGATAGAAAAGAAGAGGAGGAAGCGAATCACTGGAGGGAAGTGGGAAGCAGGAGGCAGCCGCCCAGCAGTACTCACGTGTTGTGGAGCACACACCAGCCGCAGTGGGGATCGCCCGAGCCAAGGCACTCGCTGCAGCTCCGATATTGACTGCAGGACTCCACAGGGACCCTGGTGAGCTAGGACAGGACAAGGAAGAAAGTGGTTAAGAGTTTGCAGAACACCCAATAGTTCACCCGAGATTGATGCTTTTGTAAGCATCATGTGCGGCGCCTAAAATGGCGTAGGAGCATGAAGACGCCTAGCGGCCCTGACCCGAGGGGGTCCTTGAGTGATCGTATCTGAGCAAGCGGACATAGAAGCATCCAGGGGAGATAACCACCTCTCGTTTTCTTAGAAGTCTCCAGAAATGCAGACTCCAGAGAGTTCACGTGAAATTATTAGAAAGGTATTTATGTAGTGTACATTAAAATTTCCCCATCACCCGAACACCAAAGTATCTCTACAAACATTCAGTCACACATTTACATATTTGTTCCTGATTTCATTTCTCATAAGTGTAGTAAACTCAAATGTTTATTCTTTCCAAATTTGTTTCCCTTTTGTCATAAAGTGTTTCACCTTCTTCCCAGTCCTTCTCCTTCGGGTTGCATCATTCTTACTGTTCCAAGGAGCATTTAATCCAACACCAAGACCCTTTTCCTTTCTCCCCGCCTTTTAACAAGGTGTCATAAACTCACTTTGTCGCTGTTACTTGCTCACTTTCTTTCTCTTAATGTTGGTCAATTGGCTCTAAAAGTGTTTCATGATGGTACTTTCAAAGAGCAGATGTTGCTGTTTCTTCTCCTACCCGTACCCTTTTCAGGAATAGAGACTTCCACTCCAACCCAAAACTTGATATCAGCTTTCACTAGCAGCTTGTTAATGTGAACTGTTCCACATGACATTTCTGCTTAACCCAAATGCGTCCATTTCCTGCATGCTCTTAAACATCTTTTGAATTTCTTTGTTCTCCAGTGAATCCATTTCTCTTTCCTGGGTACAGCTTTCCCTTGATGTCTTTTTACATGACTTTCTAGTGCCAAGTACAGAGCAGGTACTTAACAATGATACACTGGATCAAACCAAATTTTTATTTTCTTTCTGTAGTCTTGGTCTTTATTCTCCATTTTGCCAGTTTCTTCTTTACAAAAAAAAAAAAAAAGTCTTTCTGTTTAAACATCCTTTTCCATTTGAGGCATCTTTTTATCTCAGCGGAGGATTTCTTACCTAATCTTCCAGCCTGAGCTAAGAGAATTATACATAGTCATCCTTTTTCATTTCTCACCTTCAGACAACAGGCTCAGAAAACTTTAAACCTGCCTGACCTGGCCGAGTCCCCTTCGCTTCATGAGCAAATGCAGGGGCAGCATTTTCTCTGCTATTTCATAGGGCATCTGCCTCTGTAAAATCATGTACACTTGGCGAACTGGCACCAGAGCCTGCTCAATTAGTCTCAAGACTCTCTTTTGGAATTAATTAATAATTAATGCTGAATCCCGCATGATCTCTTTTCCCTTTCTATTTTAATTTTCTTAATCACTTTAATATATCTTTCTGTTCTCCAAAGTACACAGCATTCTTCATAACCACACTGCAGTTTTACTTCTTCTCAGCTGCCTTTTAGCCCCCTCCTCCCCACTTGGAGCTCTAGCCTTGGCCTTCGTGGTGACCCTTTTACTACCTTCTCAGGTGTCCCTTTTGCACATTTGGGATTTCAGCTTTCCTTTGATTACTTTTCATGCAGTCTGCAGGGGCCATGCCTGGGTTTTGCCTACATAAAGCCTTTCAATTTTCATAATTAACCTTCATCTAATTTTCTTATGAATTACCCCCACTGACTCTAGACACTGCTTCTTTAATTTGTCTCTGCACCCCTCAAGTGAGCATAGAGTGCTAGTCGGATAGGTGCATAAACAGTGGTTCCCAGCCCAAGGTACCCGGACTCCTTGGACTTCATGAGTGGTAATGAGGTCTGTCAGCTATTTTCAGTATTTCCAAAGCCTAATGGAAATTGGTCTGCTGCAGTTTTCTGTTTTTATGCATACTCAGTGATGTATATTCCATTTTAAAAATAGGAAATATATTATTACTTAATAAATGCAGTTTGTTTAGTAGACAGAATATTTCAAAACATGATGCCCAGAGGGGGGGAAAATAATCAATGGGGCCATAGATGGTGAAAGTTGGGAACCATAAGTACATAATAATGTTTTCATAGGTCCCAGCTGCTTGTCTAGCACTCCATATTTTGCATGGGCTTAAAGAGAAAATCATGGCTTATTCAATCAAAAGCATTTTCTTGGTCAAAACTTAATTAATATCCTGTTTCTCCCACTGACATGGGCCTTGGGGTTTCAGGGTGTGCCACATAATGCAAAGAGCCAGCTGCTTGGTGAACCTGATCGTCACAAAAGATTTGCATTCAGATTTCTAAAAATATCTTGCAAGGGGTGTTTAATAATGTCAATTCCCTGAAATTGTAAAGTCCTTCCTCTCTTTAATTTTCAACAAGGGTCATTTTAGTTTGGTTGGAAAGAGTGTAAGAGCTGCAGAGCTAAGATTGAATTCTGGTTTCATTTACTAGCTATGAGATCCTATCATCTCGGAGTCTCATTTTTCTCATTTTTAAACATGGGGATAAAAATTCCCACCTAATTCATGGAGTTACCCAAAGCACAGATGGCTCAATAGGTATGAACGTGCTTTGTAAATGGTCAAGAATACCACAAGGGGTGGGACGACCCTTGCTCCCTTCGCCATTGACCTCCCATTCCTCGTTGCACGGTCACTTTGCCTCCCACCGCATCCCTGAACACTGCCGTCGCGGTCCTTGTAATCTCGGGGTCTCTGGCACTTGTTTAACAGGCCTGGAAGAACGCCTTCATTCCTGTCTTGATCACGTCATCTCCTCCTTGAACTGTGATGTCTGCACCTAAAGCCTTCGTTGCCTCTTCCCTTGGACGAAACCCTGGGGTTATCCCAGCTTCCTGCCACTTATTCAGTACCTTTACCAGCTACCTGGACAGTGATATATTTCGCTTTGCTTTTCATTCTGGGGTGTCATCACCCAGAATCCATAGGGAACCCAGCTCCCTGGGTGAACCAGGGCAAGGCTGGCTCTGAATCTCTTTCTGATCATCTGTAAAATGAGGGACTGGACAAGGTTAGCTCGAAAGTCTCTTTCAGTTCTGACATTCCAAGCTCCTTTTTGATTCCCAGAACAAACTTCTCCTGCTTCACTCCCATCTCCTTGTTAGGTTTCCCTGGACATCACAGGGAGGTCAGCATATCATCCTCAGGAATTATGCCCTTGAAGAGGGTCATCAGGACATCTATAGCTTTCTCTTCTTGAAGTCCATCTTCAGCCCATATTCCTTTAACCTGTCTTTACAGGTTCTTTTTCTCTATACATTCAGTTATTTTTTATTATTTGCTTCTAACTTTATCAAGTTTTTCTCTTTCCCCTTTAAAGTGTGGCTGCTAAAACTGGCGAGCCAACAGGATTCTGACAGAGCAAGCAGAAAGGGTTACTATGATGGAGAGCCAAGTGCCACCTCTTCATCTTCTCAGGACCTTCTCCAGGAGGGCCAGGCCCAAGGAATTCTCCAAAGTCCTGCTATCAGGCAGTATTCTCTGGCATGGCCAAGCCCTCCCAGCCTGGCCCATGTCTCCCAGTCAACAGCATTTCTTTGCCCCATTTACCACCCAATGAGTAATTCTGGAATGCATCAGAAATTTTCCTGACACTTTTAAGATTCTGTCTACTAAACAACCATTTATCTCAGGGCAATTCTATACTCTAATAGCTCTGGTTACCTTGCAAGCCTTGCACAGGTGGCTTCCGAGTCTCCTCGTCCCTTGACGCTCTCCCTCCAAATACCTAGATTGTCCACCCACAACTTACGCCAAACAAAGCTGCCTATGCCATCCCCCACCTCCAGCCCCTCTCCTGACCCTGGAACACAAACCACTCCAGATGCAGAGCCACACGATTAATTAAAACCACCCCACGCTGATTAAAGTCTTAATCTAGAGTGCCAGGCATGCTAATTAACTGAGTGAGGGAATTCAGACCACAGGAAGAGGTGAAATAGAAAGTCACGGTGGAGGGGGATGGGTGGGTGCTGCTTGGGGAACAAATCAGATGGCAATGTGACCCAAGCAATCATAGTGATAAATGATCTCGGAGACCACAGAAGATTGAGGTCTGTCCCCGGGCCACCTCTACCGCGGACTGCAGGAGCAGTGTTGATTGATGTGGCTGCAATTCCCTCCCTGCTTCTAGAGACAGAAGCCACACCGCCTCTTGGAGCTTGCTGTGCTGGGGGAGAAGTGGGGCTCTTTGGGCATCGTGGTTAGGGTGGAGTCTACACGTAGCCATCTTGGCACACTATCCTGGCTCTGTTCAAAAACCAATTGCATGGCCTTCAGCAAACAATTTCATCTTCATGGTGGCAGAGTGAAAACACCTATTCTCGTCTCCCTGGGTCACAAGGGCAAAGAAGCTTTCTGTTGGTAGACAATAAATTCACATTTATGACATATACTGAGAACCTTGAGTGAAAAGGCAGGCATTGTTACTTTTTTTTATTTAATCTCAAATGGACTAAAGGTTTTGGGGAGAACACCTCTGATCGTGGATTGTTATGTCACTGGATCTGTCGTTCTCAAGCTCGAGACCTATGTTTCCTGGTTTGAAGGCAAGGAAAAATAATGTCCCCAGGACCTTTCCTTTCCACCCCGCCTCCTTCCAAGAGGCACGAAGTTGGGGCTCAGAATTCAGCTAGTTCATGTGATGTCCAATGGCCCCTGAGTTTACAAAGTTCTCCTGTTATTACTTACCCTCTGCTTCAGCATTTCTCATTATGAGCAGGTCCCTTCCCAATCCCCACCTCTCTCTTTCCCTAAATTACCTTTCAGGGAATCACATTGGTTTCATATATCCCTTTCCAACCAAAGTATGCTTCCCTAAATAATAGAACTTAGTTTTGTCTTTTTTCTGAACTATGGCCAATGGAGTCACCATCCTTTCTCCCTCATCTACCCAGCCCCGTGACCCAGGCCTTGAATTGACAAAACAATGGGCCAGGCTAGGAAGGCAATGAGGAACTGAGGACAAAGCCAACGGGCCACCCAGGATTTCAACTCATCCTGGTGGGCCTGGCGTCTAAGTGTGCTCATTGGACCTGGAGGAACTTTTGCAGCTCCCTCGAATCTGAGCCCACTGCCCAGCCTCTGTCTGCCTGATATTTTGAAAGATGCTTTCCCTCTGAGGCCTGGCAACAGGCTCCCACTCCTCCTGTTGCTGTTAGCATTCCAGAGGGTGCCTGCTGCTCTGCTGATTACATTCAGAAATGTTCCATAGATATAATGTACAGTCTCTGTGTGTGTCTCTAATTTGTTTAAGCATTTGACATTCTGGTCGAAATGTGAGTTATTACTCCATCTCTACTCTTATAATTGGATGCTAATGCTATAGAGGCTATATTGAGCCTGATGGCTGGAGTTAATTTAAATGTCCAAAAGGTTTCTTAAGTACCCAATTTCCTTCAAAATTGTCAAAAAAAAAAAATAATAATAAGGAAAAAAGAGGCAAGACAGACTATTAAGAAACTCCAAGAGGCTACTGGGGGAGCTGTCAAGCTGTGAACATGCTACGCTTGGTGCTCCGTCCCTCGGCACTGTCCTTCCAGCTCCCATCCACAAAGCAGAGGAAGGAGAGTTGAGAAAAGTCATTTTCTCAACAAAATTATTTTTCTACAAAATTATTAACTCAATATACGTATGGATCTCCGTGTGAATGTCTTGGGGGAGGGGGACTTCCATCCCTTTGGGAGGCTCTGTCTGCCTTTCCAGGCTAAATTTCTGCTGACTTAGGGCCAAGCAAGGCTTTCACAGAGCCCCTTACCTCCCCTCGATGCGCTCTGAGCCCCTCATCGTCAGTGCTTGAACTTGTGGCGGCTGAGTGATGGCTCAGGAAATTCCTTATTTCAAGTTAGTTTGGGTGCCTGGCTCACAGTCACTCACACCCTCTTTTCTCAGAGGTGCCAGGTATTTCTGAGCTTGGCAGACTGGCAAGAAAGGCAGAGGCCAGGAGGCTGGTCTCAGGCTATGGCAGATTGTGTTATTAGTCCCAACGCTTCATGCCTCTAAAATACTTTTCTACATCCCTGCTCCTACCACGGCCTCATGGTAAATGGAGAGGTGGAGTATACTTCCTC
>JAQZBX010079191.1:0-14006 GCA_029593785.1 Cabassous unicinctus | reverse complement strand
AAAAAAAAAAAAAAAGACAGGAGAGAGGTTTGGAGAAGAGTATAGAAGAAAGAATAGCAGAAAGGATAACCAAAAGAGTAAAAAGACAGACAAAAATAGGATATGACATATGAAAACCAAAGAATAAAATGATGGAAGTAAATAGTGCATTTATAGTAATATCATTGAATGGATTAAACCCCCCAATCAAAAGATATAGGCTGACAAAATGGATAAAAAAACATGAGCCATCATATGCTGCTTACAGACTCACCTTAGACCCAGGGATACAAAATGGCTGAAAGTGAAAGGTTAGAAAAAGCTACTCCATGCAAATACTAACCAAAAAAGAATAGGGGTAGCTATATTTATATCAGACAAAACAGACTTTAAATGCAAAAAACGTTATAAGAGATACAGAAGGCCATTATATATTAGTAAAAGGGACTATCCATCAGGAAGATATAACTGTCATACATATCTATGCATCTAACCAGGGTGCCCCAAAATACATGAGACAAACTCTGGCAAAACTGAAGGGAGAAATAGACATCTCTACAATAATCATAGGAGACTTCAACACACCACTCACATCATTAGATAGAACAACTAGACAGAAGATCAACAAGGAAACAGAGAACTTGAACAATATGATAAACGAGTTAGACCTAACAGACATATATGGAACATTGCATCCAGACTCATTGGTTATACATTCCTCTCAAGTGCCCACGGATCTTTCTCCAGGATAGACCACATGTTATGGCACAATGCAGCTCTCATAAATATAAAAAGAATGAAATTTTGAAAAGCACCTTCTTAAATCATAATGGAATGAAACTGGAAGTCAATAATAGACAGAAAAAAACTAAATTTGCAAATGTGTGGAGGCTGAACAACACATTCCTAAATAATCAGTGGGTCAAAGAAGAAATTGCAAGCAAAATTAGTAAATATATTGAGAAATGAAAATTAGAACACAGTTTATCAAAACATATGTGATACAGTGAAGGCAGTCTTGAGAGGAAATTTATAGCCCTAAACACCTATATTAAAAAAGAAGAAAGAGCTAAACCCAAAGATTTAACTGAACAACTTAGAAACTAAACTGAGAAACTAAAAAAGAATAGCAAACCAATTCCAAAGCTAGCAGAGGGAAACAAATAATAAAGATTAGAACAGAAATAAATGAAATTGAGAACAACAACAACAAAAAACAATAGAGGAATATCAACAAAACCGAAAGCTGGTTCTTTGAGAAGATTAATAAAACTAACAAACCTTTAGCTAGACTAACAAAGAAAAAAAGACAGAAGATGCAAATAAATACAATCAGAAATGCAAGGGGGGAACTTACAAATGACCCTACAGAAATAAAAAGGATCATAAGAGGATATTATGAGAAAATGTATGACAACAAGCTAGACAATCTAGATGAAATGGACACATTCCTAGAAATGTACAACCTACACTGAGGCTACAAGAAATACAAGAGCTTAACAAACAAATCACATTTAAATAGATTGAATCCATCATCAAAAATCTTCTAACAAAGAAAAGTCCAGGACGAGATGGCTTCACAGGTGAATTCGACTAAGCATTTCAAAAAGAATTAACACCAATCTTGTTTAAACTCTTCCAAAAAATTGAAGAGGGAAAATTACCCGACATATTTTATGATGCCAACATCACCCTAATACTAAATAAAGCCAGATAAAGACACTACAAAAAAAGAAAATTACAGACCAATCTCTCTAAAAAACATAGATGCAAAAATTTTCAACAACATACTTGCAAATCGAATCCCACAGCATATCAAAAAACTTATATATCAGAAGCACGTGGGATTTATTCCCGGTATGCGAGGCTGGTTCAACATAAGAAAATCAATCAACATAATAAACCACATTAACAAATTAAAGGGAAAAAAAACTACAAGATAATCTCAATTGACGCAGAAAAGGCATTCAACAAAATCCAGCATCTTTTTCTTGATAAAAACACTTCAAAAGATAGGAATAGAAGGAAAATTCCTCAATATGATAAAAGGCATATATGAAAAACACACAGCCAACATCATACTCAATGGGGAAAGGCTAATCTTTCCTTCTAAGATGGGGAACAAGACAGGGATGCCCACTGTCAGCAATGTTATTCAACATTGTACTAGAAGTTCTAGCTACAGCAATTAGACAAGGAAAAAAAAATTAAAGGCATGTAAATAGGAAAAGAGGGAGTAAAACTCTATTTGTGGATGACATGAGCCTATATTTAGAAAATTCTGAAATGTCTATGACAAAGCTACTTGAGCTAATAAATGAGTTCAGCAAAGTGGCAGGATACAAGATCAACACACAAAAATCAGTAATGTTTTTGTACACTAGTACTGATCAATCTGAGGAGGAATTCAGGGAAAAAATTCCATTTACAATAGCAACAAAAATACTAAAGTACCTAGGAATCAATTTAATCAAAGAAGTACAGGAACTATATGCAGAAAACTACAAAGAAATTCTTAAAAAAAAAAATCAATGAAGACCTAAACAAATGGAAAGACATTCTGTGTTCATGGATTGTCAGACTAAATATCATGAAAAGGTCAGTCCTACACAAACTGATTTATAGATTCAATGAAATATCAATCAAAATTCTAACAGCCTAATTTACAGGAATAGAAAAGGCAATTACCAAATTCATTTGGAAGGAAAAGTGTACCTGAAAAGCCAAAATCATTCTAAAAAAGAAGAACAATGTGGGAGGAATTTCACTGCCTGACCTTGAAACATATTACAAAGCTACAGTGGTCAAAACAGCATGGTACCAGCATAAAGATAAACACATGGATTAGTGGAACTGAATTGAGAGTCCAGAAATAAACCCTCACCTCTACAGTCAACTGGTTTTTGACAAACTAAGACCATGTTAACGGGACAAAACAGTCTCTTCAACAAATGATGCTGTGAGAACTGGATATCTATAACCAAAAGAATGAAAGAGAACCCCTATCTCACTCCCTATACTATAATCAACCCAAAATGGATCAAAGACCTAAGTATAAAAGCAAGGACCATAAAATTACTAGAAAAAAATGTAGGGAAACATCTTAATGACCTTGTGGTAGGTGGTGGTTTCTTGGCCTTATACCCAAAGCACATACAACAAAAGGAAAAATAGATAAACGCGACCTCCTCAAAATTTAACACTTTCGTATCTCACAGGACTTTGTCAAAAGGGTGAAAGGGCAGCTGAGTCAATGGAAGAAAATATTTGGAAATCACCTGTTTGATAAGGGTTTAATATTCATGATATATAAAGAGATGTTACAGGGGAGCAGATGTGCTTCAAGCTGTTGAGTGCCCACCTCAAAAAAAAGAAACAAAAACAAACAAACAAACAAAAAAACAGAAAACCAAACAACAATCAAAACAAATGGAAAAAAGAATAAACCGGGAAGCAGGTGTGGCTCAATTGATAGAGCTCCCGTTTACCATATGGGAGGCCCTGGGTTCGCTTCCTGGGGCCTCCTTGTGAGGGCAGGCTGGCCCACGCGGCGCAGTGGGCTGATGCAGCAAGACCTCACAGCAAGGGGGAGATAAGCAGACACAGAAAAAACACACAGCAAACACAAGCAGCAAGGGGGGGATAAATAAATAAATAAATAAATCTTTAAAAAAAATAATAAACCAACTCAGGGGAGCTGATGTGGCTCAGTGGTTGAGCGCTGGCTTTCCATACACAGGGTCCTAAGTTCAATTCTAGGCCCCTGGTACCTTAAAAAACAAAAACAAAACAAAACAAAAAAACGAGATGTATTAAAAAGACAGAGAACTACAAGTGTTGGAGAGGATGTGGAGAGATAGGAACACTTATTCACTGTTAGTGGGAATGCAGAATGGTACAGCCACTGTGGAGGACTGGCAGCTCCTAAAGAAGATGAATATAGATTTGCCACATGACCCTGCAATACCACTACCAGGTATATACCCAGAAGAACTGAGAGCAGTGACATGAATAGACATCTGCACACTGATGTTCATAGTGGCGTTATTCACGATTGCCAAAAGGTGGAAACCACCCAGGTGTCCATCAAATGATGAATGGATAAACAAACAGTGGTATATTCACATGAAGGAATAGTATGCAGCTTGAGAAGAAATGAAGTCGTAAAGCATATGACAACATGGATGAATCTGGAGGACATTATGTTGAGTGAAGCAAGTCAGACACTGTATGATTGCGCTCCTATGAACTAAATATATTGTGTAACATACTGTATGATTCCATTTAAATAAAATGTAAATATAAATCAGTTTATAAAGATTTAAAAAAGAGAGAGAGAGAAGGTTAACAGAGAAGGCCCAGGCTTGAGAACCCAATAAAGAGCGGTACACACATTTAAAAAAATACACACACACACATATATATATTGGGAATATAAAAACAGTGTTATTCTATTATTTCAAATTACTTCCAAGTCTAGCTCACTGGAATGTTTTTTTGCTTTTGTTTTTGTTTTTTAGATTCTGGGGGCCAGGGAGTGAATCCCGGGACCTCGAACATGGGAAGCCGGCAATCAACCACTGAGCCACAGCAGCTTCCCTGAGTTGGTATTTTTTTTTTTTCATTTGTTTTGCTTGTTGTTCATTTTTGTTTTTTCAGGAGGCAACAGGAACCGAACCTGGGACCTCCCATGTGGGAGGCGGGAGCTCAAAAACTTAAGCCACATCCACTCCCTCACCGGATTTTTAAAACAGCAGTTATGAAACTGTAGAAAATAAGGCCAACATATGATAGAACTAATTTCTTTAATTACAATAAGCACAAAGAAATTGATAAGTAAAAGAATAAGCCCTTATAAATCAATAAAAAAGCCTAAATTTAAAAAATGGGCAAAAGGATATAAAGAGGTATCAAAGAAAAAAAAACAGAAATAGGTTAATGTAAAATAAAACAAGTTAGACTTCACCCTTCATTGAAGAAATGCAAATTACAACAAAGATGGCAAAAATTAATAAGTTTGATATTATTTAGTGTTGGCAAAGGTATGGATGAAACAGATTACTTTATACACTGTTAGTGGGGATATATTTATAAAACTATAAATTCATATATCCATTGACCTAGCAATTCCAGTACCAGATATCTAGCCTATGGATATAATTACAAAATTTGCCAAAATACACATACAAAATTACTAACTACAGCAACCATTTGTTAAAAAACCTCTCAAAATCAAATTGTGCAATCCATGTATGTCACACACACACACAAATATATATGTATTTATTAATGTAATTGCACAGAAAACATTCTAGAAGAAAACATATCAAACTGATTATAGTGTTTACTTCTGAGGAGAAAAGGGAAATTGGGGGAGAGAAAGGAGATTAAGGGAGGACTGATGTTTTACCTATATTATTTGAATTTTTTACTAAAAGAATATATTCATTGCTATTTGTAGAAGAGGTGCTCAGCATAAGGCCAGCTAAAAAAGAAGATGCCCAATAAAATGTTAGTTTAGCAAATGACTACAATGATCCTATGTACTTTTCCACACTGAAATTATTTACTCAAATATTATACAGTTCCTTTATTTAAAATGTCAGTACTGTATCAAAACCATACTAGGTCTGTTAAAATGCTAACTATTGTTAGACATCTGATGTCATTTGGTCTCTGCAATCTATATTAGATGTAAAAAACAACAGGAAAACACAGGTACAATAACTACCAACAGAGAAAGCAGTATGAGGCACAACAATGTTGGCAAAAACCCTGAAATTATATGTTTGAGAAGTAATTTCATTAATGAATACTTCCCACGTATATACAGCTGTACTTATCTTCATTCAAAGGAGCAATCAGCTTTTGATTTCCATTATCATGTTACAGAATTAATTAATTTACTTATAGGTGACTGTTCTTTATAAATCTGTATTAACTTTTTTAAAAATATTTTTTTTTATGTTTAAAGAAGCTTTGGATTATATAAATGTTAAGTCAAAAATATAGGGGATTCCCAACAAGGAAAATAATAAAAAAAAATAAAAAGAAACAAAAAATATAGGGGATTCCCATATATCTCACCCCCTCCCCTTCTTTCATTAGTGTAGTACATTTGTTATTATGTTATTGATGAAAACATATTGAAGCATTGCTACTAATCATGGACTATAGTTTACATTATAGTTTACACTCTGCTCTGCACAATTTTATAGATTTTGACAAAATGTATAATGGCCTGTATCTGTCATTTCAATATCATGCAGAAAAATTCCAATGTCCTGAAAATGCCCCCATGTTACACCTATTCTTCCCTCTTCCTCCCCTCAGAACCTCTGGTGGCCACTGCCTTTATAGCAATGATACAAGTTTTTCCATTGCTAGAATAATAAGTCTTATTAACTTTTAATTCCTCCGGTACAATGTAAATTATATATATATATATACACATACACATACACATATATATTTAAAGCGCCTACCAAGCCAATAGAACCTCTAAAAGAGCTTTTACTTAAAAACAAAATCCTTAAGAAAAAAAGATATGTAATTAAAGGGATCTGATGAGAAAGCGGATGTGGCTTAAGCGACTGAGCTCCTGCCTACCACATGGGAGGTCCCGGGTTTGGTTTCCAGGGCCTCCTAAAGAAGACAAGCAAGACAGCAAGCTGATGCAACAAGATGAGGTACAACAAGAGACACAAGGAGGAAAACATAATGAGAAACACAACAAAGCAGGGAGCAGAGGTGGCTCAAGTGATTAGAAGCCTCCCTTCCACATGGGAGGTCCCAGGTTTGGTTCCCGGTGTCTCCTAAAAGGAAGACAAGCACACAACAAACAGACACAGCAAATGCAAACAATGAGGGGGTGGGAAGAAATAAATAAATAAAATCTTTATAAAAAATAAAATAAAATAAAGGGATTTGATGGAAAACATTTGCCTGGAAATCACAATTTATTAGCTATTTGAAAAATTTTTTTCACCCCTGGAATATTGCTTTGAGCTAAAGGTCTAAATGTGATTATCACATATTGAATAGCAAATCTCATTTTGGAAGATATGATTGAAAAGGATTAAACTTCCATTAATGTCAATTGCTATGGTTTCCTTATTTCTTTTCAGGCTACCCAGAGAATACCACAAAACAAGCTGATGAGGAAGACTGTCATTACCAAATTACATAAGGCAGCTATTTTCTCAAAATTTTAATGAAGAACCTTTTGGTATTTAAAGAGCTAAAACTTTTTTGTCATAATTAACAAATGCCTACAGAAAAAATAAATTTCCCCATCACTATTAAGTATATTACCAATATACTGAATTTCTATAGACTTTCCGCTTACCTTTAATTCAGTACACAATCGGGAAGTACAATTTGAAAATAACTAATTACTGCCTCTTTCCCCCCCTAAACCTTGGATAATATCACAGTACCTTGCAAACTTAAAGATACTATACTATTTTATATACATATACACCATATACAAAAATTAACTCAAAATGGATCAAAACCCTAAAAATAAGATCTAAAACTATAAAACTCATGGAAGAAAAGAGGAAAATCTTCAGGATCTTGTATTAGGCGATGGATTATTAGACTTTACACCAAAAGCACAAGCAAAAAATGAAAAAAATAGATTAACTGGACTTCAAAATTAAAAACTTGTGTGCATCTAAGGACATTATCAAGAAATTAAGAAGACAACATACAGAAGGCAAGAAAATACTTGGAAATCATATATCTGAAAAGGGTTTAATTTCTAGAATATATAGAGAATTCCTATAACTCAACAACAAAAAGACAACTCAATTTTTTAAAATGGGGAAAAGAACTTGAAAAGACATTTCTCCAAAGAAGATGTACAAATGGCCAATAAGCACATGAAAAGATGCTCAACATCATTAGCTGGTAGGGAAATGCAAATAAAAACTAAAATGAAATTTCACTCTCACTAGAATGGCTATTATTTTAAAAAGAAACAAAAAAAAACAAGGGCTGGCAAGGATGTAGAGATATAGGAACCCTCATACATTGTTGGTAGGAATGTAAAATGGGGTAACTCCTGTGAAAAGCAATTTGATGGTTTCACAGAAAGTTAAGTATAGAATTACCATATGACCTGGCAATCCCACTTCTAATTATATACCCCAAAGAACCAAAATTAGAGACTCGAACATATATTTGCACATCGATATTCATAGTGGCATTTATTCACAATTGTCAAAAGGTGGAAGCAACCCAAGGAAAGAATGGATAAACAAAATGCGGTTTAAGCATACAATGGAATATTATTCAGTCGTGAAAAGGAATTAAGTTCTTTTTTATTTTATTTTATTTATTTATTTATTTATTTATTTTTATTTATCCCCCCCTTGCTGCCTGTGCTGCTGTGTCCATTCACTG
The DNA here is from genome assembly GCA_029593785.1 of Cabassous unicinctus. Classification (NCBI taxonomy): domain Eukaryota; kingdom Metazoa; phylum Chordata; class Mammalia; order Cingulata; family Chlamyphoridae; genus Cabassous; species Cabassous unicinctus. The sequence goes on along the minus strand of JAQZBX010079191.1, from coordinate 5,618 downwards.
CGTGTCCTCTCCATGTCCGCTCATCTCCCCCCTGCTGCGAGGTCTTGCCGCATCAGCCCACGGCGCCGCGCGAGCCGGCCGGCCCCCACAAGGAGGGGCTGGGAAGCGAACCCGGGGCCTCTCACATGGCAAATGGGTGCTCCATCCATTGCGCCACACCTGCTTCCTGCCACGAGGTTGCTGCATCAGCCCACCACACCGCTCAGGCCGGCGTGCCCTCACAAGGAGGCCCCGGGACGTGAACCCGGGCCTCCCACATGGTAAACGGGGGCTCCATCCACTGAGCCACACCCGCTTCCAGGAATTAAGTTCTGACATGTGCAACAACTTGGATGTACCTTGCAGACATCACGCTGAGTGAAATAAGCTAGATGCAAAAGGACAAATATTGTATAATCTAATTTTTATGGAATAATTACAATATGCAAATTCACAGTCAGAAATTAGTATACATGTTACGGGGCAAGGGTGGGGAATGAGCCAATTCTGTTTGGGGCGATGGAAAAGTTTTGGTAATGGCTGGTGGTGATGTTAGCACAACACTGAATGTAATTAATATTGCTGAATTGTATATTTGAAAGTTGTTAAAACCTGAAATTTTACTTTATATATATGATACCAGAATAAAGGATGAAAAAACAAAACCAAAAACAGAACTGTATAACACAAAAAGTGGACCCTAATGCAAACTATGAACTATAATTAATAATATAATTATAATAATATTGTTTCATCAATTGTAACAAAAGTACCACACAAATGAGTGAAAAATGTTAGTAATAGGGAAAACTGGGAGGGGGTGAGGTAGTTGGGAACTCTGCTTTCTGCATGATTTTTCCGTAAACGTACAATTGCTCTAATTAAAACAACAGCAACAACAAAAAAAACCCAAAACACTGAGAGCGGATGTGGCTCAATGGTTGAGTGCCTGCTTTCCATGTATGAGGTCCTGGGTCCCTTTTTTTATTTGTGGGAGTTGTAGGAGAACTATTTCCTTTCATCTGATTGATTTAGTGTTAAAAAAAACAAAAAGCCTAAATCTGAACATATTGTTCCTGCTTTTATGAAGGGTTAACATTTGATAATTTACTAAGAAATATGAAGGATATAGGAAGGAAAGAGATCAAGATAATGGGGCGTGGAAATTAGTTTTCTCAGGAAAAAAGGAAAAGGAAACAAACACCAAAAGCTTTGTCAGTTAAGAAGTCAACTACAATTCTCTGATGCATAGTAAGTGTTGATTTCACACAGAAAGTTTTCCCACATTTAATACCTTCATAGGGTTTCTCCCCTGTGGGTATTCTCTGATGTCTTGTGAGGTGTGCCTTGTAAAAGGCTTTGCCACATTCATTACGTTCATAGGGATTATCCCGTGTGTATCTTTTGATGTTTTGTGAGGTGTGCCTTTTTGCTGAAATTTCTACCACATTCATTACATTCACAGGATTTCTCTATGTGAGTTCTCTGGTAATGGGTGAGGTAAGACTTCTTGTGTAAGGCATTCCCACACTCAGTTTCTCAACTGTGTCACTTCCCTCATATTTAAAGTTTGAAGTCTTAAATATTTGTCCACATTCATTATATTCATGGGATTCCTCTCCTGTATGAGCTCTCTGATGTTCAGTAGAGTGTGCTGTCTGAATTACAGCTTCCCTACATTGAGAATACTCATGGAATTTCTCCCTTGGTTGACTTCTTTGATGTACAATGATAGCTGATGTATAACCAAAAGTCTTCCCAAATAAACCATATTCAAAGAAGAAAAAAAAAAAAAGAAGTCAAGTACAGAGATTAAGGTTACCAAGGACAGAGATCTGAGGAGAATATAAACATTGTGCCTATAAGAATGAGTTAAAAAGAAATGGTTTCGATACAATATAAATAATGAAGTGGTAGAAATATTAGTCTTTCAGATTAAAAGGTCATATTTTCCAGGTCCTCTTCTCTCAAGGAGTGACAGGGTTTAAAATAGGATGAATGACTCAAAGTTTCTGCAATTAGTCTATAAAGGAAAAATCTGAAAGGTATGAAAATAGCAACATTAGAACTTTAACATCTTTCTAAGGTGCCTGGACAATTCTTAACTTACAAAACATCTAAGTTAAAGATTACAATAACAAAGTAAAATGACAATCTGATATTTCTGTGTTTATTTTGCCAAATACCTATGTTAGATGTGATGTCCATCATTTTAACTTTGTCCTGTTGCTGTTCTAGCCTGAGAGAGGTGGACATGGGTGGTGACGTGGGTCAGGGATGTCCTCCTTGAGAAAGGAACCCAGGAGACTTGAGGGCTCAGAGGAGTCAAGCAGGAGGTAAACATGGGGAAAGTGTTGCTGGAGGAACTACCTGGTAAAAGGCCCGGGGCAGGGGGGTAGTGTGGGAACGAGAAGAGAACAAGGCCCCCGGGGTTAGGCGGTGGGATGGACGGACTAATGGGATGGGGAGAGTGATGGGGCCGGTGGGGGCTGGGGCAAGAAGTGACATCCTCTGAAGTAGATTTTAAAAAGGATGGAGGTTAAGCTGTTCTCACTTCATCCTCCTGGGGTAGGATGACTGGAAGAAGGTCCTGATGAAAATGAATTATCTTAGAGAAGGAGGAGTCAGGTACCAATACAATAGAAATAAGTTTGAAAGTACTATAAAGGGAATCCAGCCCTGATGATATGCAAGTGGTCATGTCCTAGTAGCAGTCATGAGGAACTGGGCCTAGGAAACTCACGCTTCTTTTTCTCCCTTAATCTCTCCACTACACCATTTTTCAGTGCATCTTACTCTTCTCAGACTGAGAGGACTAAACACCAACCTCCAGGAGGAAAAACACAAGTGACTGAAAATATTAAATTTACTAGTAATCCAGAAAATGAAAATTAAAATAAGATGCCTCAAAAGTTGTGTTTTTCAACTGGAGTAGTTGCGGGTTTACAGAAAAAACATGCATACAATACAAGACTCCTATATACCACCTGTGTTAGTCTGCCAAAGGGCTGTCGATGCAAAGTACCAGAAATCTGTTGGCTTTTATAAAGGGTATTTATTTGGGGTAAAAGCTTACAGTTCCAAGGCCATAAAAAGTCCAATTCAAGGTTGCCTTCTCACCAAAGTCAGTTGCCATGTGATGGTCGCCCATCTCTGGTTGGTCTCTGCCTTCCCCTCTAGGACTCCTCTTTCTCTTGAGGCATTGTGCTTAAGTGGAGTCCTCTCTCTCCTGGCATAGGGCTTGTGTTTTTCCAGGCCTCTTATGTCAGTCTCGGTTGTGCTGCTCTCTTCCAAATCTCAGCTGTAAGCTATCAGGCAAAATGTCTCATCTTTCCCTGGGGCTTCAGCTGTTTGAGACTTCTTTCTGTCACATGGAAGGATCAAAAATGACAGCGCTCTTTTCCTGTGTGTCTGTCTGTCTGTCTGTTTCTATCAGTCTGTTTCTAACAGACCCTTGTCCAGTAAATAATCCATAGACTTCAGATTTAAGAACCATGTCTAGATGGGCTCCTTGTGTATGAAACTGCTTGGAAGCAAACAGATTGGAAACGTAATATATTTCAAGGAACTGAAAATCCTGCAAAAGCCTGTAATTATTCAACCCTTAAAGGCCCACAAACCTGTACCAGCAGCAATCAGTCAATGAAAGGTGTGCAGTCTCCAAGAAAGATATACCTTAACACCCATTTTGTATGAGGCTATGGAGCACTAATAGACAAAGGAATAAGTTCTCAGAGGGCAAAGTCAGAGGCCATGGATGACAACAGGTAACAGTTACTCCCAAAGACAGAAGAGGATCAACAGAATAGTTTAATCAAGGAAGTCTTCTTGCAGGTAGACTTTGCAAAAAATCAATGGCACACTCAAAGGAGGTAACTGAAAAGAGTTTAATGAAATGACTATTCACAAAGGTATAAGCAGGGCTGAGGCAACCATCAGGGGGACAGTGAAGCACCCAGGGACTAGCAACAGCAGGAATGTATTACCTCCATAGGCTTAATGGCCAAGGGAAGGAAACAGCATCACTCAAGTCCTGTAAGATTTAAAGCTAAGGGAGAAGAGTCTCTCAACAAGACCTTGGCTTTGGTAAAAGAACACAATCATTACCAAATGATAGCCACGCAGAGTGGGAGCTAGGGAGATAAATACCCGTACCTCTCTGGTGCTCTCTCCTCCACCCTCTGATCTCCTGCTGGTTTTTCCCATTGGCTGAACTGAAATATTAAGTATCCAGAGGACAAGGGAATAAAAGTGATGCAACCTATAATGGTCAGGGTATAATTGTGGGTCTGGAGATATACGTGGAAAAAAGTCAACACTGACAATATCATCAATTCCTTACCCATATGTCTTATTAAATGGAGGAATCAAAATGGAAATTACAAAAACTGTGAGACAAACTACATTTCAAAACTCATGAGATATAGTTAGAGCAGTACTCACAAGGAAATTCATAGCCTTACAAATTATTTTCAGCACTTAAGTCTTTAGCTCAGAAGCAAGAGAAAAACAGTGAAATAAACACAAAGAAAGTAGAAGAAAGGAAATAGATAAAAATAGAAATTAAAAAAATGAAAACAAATTCAATTAAACTGATCAAACAAAACCAGTAACTGGTTCTTTGAAAATTCTAACTGATAAGTTAATATTCTGGCAAGTCTACACAAAATAGGTCATGAATAAACATAGGAACTAATAAGATTAATCAGAATTATGAAAGACTAAAGATAAAGAAGCTATTAAGAACATTTATACTAATAATTTTAAAAACCTACATCAAAGCATTTTTCTGGAAAGGTTTAATAATAGTTAAAATTTACTGAGTGCTTACAATGTGTCAGGCTCTCATCTAAGTACTTTACTTACATTAAGCCATTAATAACTCTATGAGATAGGTATTGTTATTCCTATGTTAGTACTGAGAGAACTGAAGCAGAGAAAAGTTCTCCTGATTTATGACAAAGGCAACACTGCAGCACATTGGGGAAAGGATAGTCTTTCAGCAAATGGTGCTAGGTCAACTGGACATCCATAAAGGAAAAAAATATTTTGACCTTTACCCTATAAAAAACCAGTTCCAGATGGATGGCAGCTCAAAGTGCAAAAGGTAAAATAATTAAGCTTTTAGAAAAAACATTTTGTGACCTTAGACTAGGCAATTACTTCTTAAAAAGCTCTAACCATAAAATAAAATGGTTTATAGATCATAATAATTAAGAGTTTCTGTTCATTGAAAGACAATGTTTAGAGTACACAGGCAATGTGACTGGTCCTCAGAGTAAACAAACAGTTGAGGAGAGGTTTCTTTTTATAGAAGTATTCCAGTTAACAAACAAATGAAGATGGAATGACAGAACCAGAAGTCACCATTTTGCAACCCCTAGTTAATTAATGGATCTAGGCAATGACCATCCTCAATGACAGCAGGACAAGAAGGACATCCAGACATTATGTACCTCCAGATGGAAGTATATACCACCTCCAATGACACAGCCTTGCCAAAGCAACCTAACCTGGACCTCGTCAAGCTTCCAGATCTAACTACCAATTCACAGAAAATACTGGGAACAGAGGAACGTGTTAAGCAATACCATGGAGATGCAGTCACCTAAATCCAGATTCAGGAATACTTTACAGAA